>CAOGCB010552489.1:0-11475 GCA_948266635.1 Cnidoscolus chayamansa | reverse complement strand
AATTTGGCAGGATTTCACCTCGTCAACGATTTTCAACTAAGAAAATGTGGCCTGAAAATGGCAAGGCAGAACTCTGATAACATCTCATTTAAGCACAAAGAAAATGGCAATCCCAGTTCCATGTTACGTGTTTGCATTATTCATTAATAGGTTTCTAAATACCCATAATTATGCAGTCCCATCTATGTTCATTGCTGGGGAATGTCTCGTTTCTTTCCCATCAAACCACACGATCTTTTGAGATGATGATAGTGAGCGATGAGCATCAGTAGGCTTGTGATACTGAACTTCCACAAATAAAGATGACGCTCTAATCTCCCTTTCAGTGAATGTTAAAGATGCTTTTACTTTTTCTTTAGAAAATACATATTAGATAAATCATAAAGGGAATCTATTAATAAAAAACATAGGTGATTTAAATTATACTAAAATGAAGAACATTTTTACTTTTCTCATGTATTAAATAAATAATGATATCCAGTTTTCACTATGCAACTCTTATTTGATATTCAGATTTAAGTAATGGATATTCAACTCCAAAAATTTGAGCTGTAACTAAAGAATAATGTTTTGCCTTTGGGATGAGAAAATGAAAAAGAAAATGTGGTTTTGTAAAATCTGCCCGCAATCAGTTCAATAAGGTTAATGATCCAATTCCCATTTCAACAAAGGTTTGGCATGGCAACATGTGAAGTTACAAAGACAACTCCACATATCTAATGGACTTGAAACTATAAACCTTGGGTATATACATTGTAAACCACAAATCTCTTCTGGTTTATGCCTTCCCAAGTAAACATTTATCTGGGGATAAATGGACGCAAGGACAATTCTACGAAGAACACGACAAAGTTAGAATCTACAAACTACTGTAACTGTCAATTGCTATCCAAAAGTCTCCTAATTGTGCCGTTTCTTTGGAGGTTTGGCTGCAGAGGAACTACCAAGAGTTGTTATCTTAGGCGCTGTCACAGAGATAAGGAGAGGTGTTAGCATGGGATCAAATCAAATCAACATAGAGGCCATATCGATGAAGCCTGAAGGTCATGCAACTAGCGGTTAACAGATGAATGTTTAGCAGTTTAATCAAAATCTAGGAGCAGATAAATAACCGAGTGTAAAAAATAGAAGGAATATGAGAAGTTTAAGCATACATACTTGCTGAAGCTCTTGGAGTGAAACTCTTAGTCAATGATAAGCGTGATGATCTTGCTTCCATCAATTTTTGTGGAGGCCTTGGTAACTTAGATGTATAACTGGGTCTGGTGACCAACAGAATGATCAAATGTCAGATTGATTTGAATGCGTTTGGTCAATCAATCGGATACAAAAACCACAACAGGAAAAAGAAAAAACTGAAAAGGTACAAAAGATGCTGAATGAACAACTGAATTACATAACTATTGGCAATGATATCAAGAAAGCTGTTTACGGAGTACAGAATCCTTGAAGCTAGAATGAATAGTAAATATATCAAGCAGACAGCACAAAAAGATTCTCAGGATAGCAACAACATGGCCTTGAAAACTTCAAAAGCACAATTAGTTGAGTTTTGATGTTTGGATGGTATATGTAAGAGAACAACTTCCCAAAGCTTAAACTTAGCAATGAGGATCTATAAATTGAAATCAATTTAATAATTTAGCACACCTAATGTTTATATACTCACTTCCCAGTGTTTTCTGCTTTTTCAGTTGGTTTTGCTGCTTCTGGTGTTGCAACAGGTGATTTTGCAGGTTCAGCAGCCTCAGCTGGTTTTGTAGTTCCAGGTGATTTTGCAGGCTCGGGAAAAAGAGTGAACTCAACTGATTCCGTTTCGGTTCCCATTGAAAGAACACCATCAGATATGTCGCTCAATCTCTCATCAGAATCCCCATCTCCAAAACCCAAGAGGTCAACGTCTTCTTTAGAATTCTGGCTTACATGTTTTCTAAGCTTTGACTGGGGGAGAAGTTCCTTTTGAAGTCTCAAGTCACCCATTGACCTTGACTGGGGAAGAGATTCCTTTTGATGCCAGAAGTCATCCCTTGACTGTAGAGAACCAGCTTCGGAATGCTTCTCACTGTACTCTGAACTATTATCGAAATCAGAAGCCACTTTGTCATAAGGTCTTAAGCTTTTCTCTCCACGTGTCCTAGGAACTTGAAATGTATTCTCAGTTGGATGTTTTCTTGGAGAAAAAGATTCACTTCTATGGGAGTTCACACCTTGCTTCACGCCAACGACATTAGACTTAAGCAGCTGCAACTGCTCAATCTCTTCATCTTTCTTCGCAATAGTGTCCTTGAGGGATGCCACCTGCAAGATTCACTTCAAATTAGAAAATAAATGAAATTAGCCCTTAGACCGAGTATTTAGCATCAAACAATATACTTGATGATAATCCATCTCGAGTAACATTTTTCTCCCAAAGATTCCATTGTGCTTTTCTTCTTCAACATGACTGACTTTGGGCAGACCATAGCAAAGGTCCAAAAATAGGTAACCTCCACTATGAAGTCATAGAAGCTCCAGTTATGTAAAGCAACTTGTGCTTTATGGGCTTGAGGAAGCACAACCACTACAAATATCTACAGCTTATTGATGAAATCACGAAAAGATAACTCAAGAACAAAAGAAAAAAATGTTTATGAAGAGGCAATCCATTCACCAGGATTCCAACCAAATGTGCTACTGCAGGGGGCACTAGTTAGGTTCATATTGTCATTGTGATGTAGAACACATAGAGGAAAATCAAAGAAAGAAGTAAAGAACTCACAGAAACCAACTGTATCAATTTTGACAAATTTAAAAACCAAATGACCTGCTGCATAAGTTCTCTGATATCCCTTCCTTCTTTATTACTCCTTGCAGCCCCCAACTCAATCCCAGATACTCTCTCAGCAAACTTTAAGGTGCTTATAGTTTCAGAATAGGAATCTACATCAGGATTAAGCTGGACAAACATGAGAGTCTTTGCTTGACCACCTAGAATGTGAAAAGGGGATAAAATTGTTATCAAAACAAACTAAATAACATGATTAATATAATGTATTGCACATACGAAACCACATACATTGTAAGACTGGTGATTGAACATCATACCTAAAGAGCTTTGTAGTACTTGAGTCAATTTACTATTTCTATATGGCACATGTGGATTTTTTTGAGCTAAAGCAAATATCACATCTCCAAGTGCAGAAAGCGATTTATTTATGTGTTGTGCCTCTCTCAACCTGTCTCCAGTTGCCTCAGATCGATCCACCCTTTCACTTCCAGCAAGATCTATTAAATGCAGATTACCACGCAAAACAGCACCAGTCTCCAAGTCTATGCCACGAACATGAACAGTGAGAACACTGCAACGTGAAAGAAAATCAGAACTCTCAAAAATAGTTGTGGAAATTCAGTATTAGACAATCACTGTTAGAAAGACAACCTGTGGGATCTACTACTTCTTTCATTCAGAGCTGTTGCACCAACAGCACGGTTCATCAACCCAATGTTCATCAACTCTAATACATCTGTGCTTGATTTAACACAATGCACACTAGCATCAGGGACAGCTAACCCATTTGGTTGGGTTGTATTCCAAATCCCCAGTGTGTGCAAGTTAAGAAAAATGCAAACGTTTTGACAATAAAATCAAGATAATGTGAAACAATATTATCCTTTGGATTGATAAAAGCTAAACAATGAGATGTCAAGCAATCCAAATCATGTAAAACAAATAAAAATGAAGGATATTTTCTCTGAGAGCTATTGGTTGAGAGTAGATCACGAACTTGTTCATTGTAAATTTCAACCATTTGTACACCAACTTCATATCTAATGGAGCTTTTCCTGCCATGAGAGATTTGGAAAAGATCATGCAAGGCTCGGCAATTGACTCCCCAGTCTTCTTCTGATGACAAATTAGGCCCACTCTAGATAATGAATACACCAAAAAACACCATAAGATACATAAGAAGAAATGCCATGTAATCAAAGTATTTGAAACTAAAAAGTTATAGATTAGTTTGGTACCATTGTGTAAGTCTTGCCTGAGCCTGTTTGACCATAAGCAAAAATACATACATTATATCCATCAAGAACGGAGCGAACTAATGGTTGGGTGTCCAAAAATACATCCTCTGGAAATCATGGTATTTTCCAGTACAAATATGAGTAGCATATCTTCTCTAAATAGAGACAAGTACAAAGCCAAAAAAAAAATAAATAAATAATTCTCACCTTGACTAGCTGTTGGACCAAAAACCTTGTTGAATTTGAAAAGTCTATGGTTGTCTTTTCCTTGTTTTGAGGGATTTGAAACAACTAATTCACCATTTTCGCCAATATACTCTATGGTTGTTTGCTTTCTACATTGACCCGGAAGAAATGGCCTTATCCGACAATACACTCTAATATTTCCTATAATAAATGGAAAAGATATATACATGAGCCACAAGCAGCCTAAATACAGATGGAGTGGTAACTCGCCAATCAATTTACCTTTCAAATCTTGAACTTCATTATACAATTTTCTATTTTCGGCAAGCACAGAATGATAATTCTCAGCAGCATCTGCCAGTCCTTTAAGCTTTACTCCTGCTCGAAATCAAATATTTTATGCATCATAACAAAATAAATGCCCAAACAATACAAAAGCATATCATAATAAAAAACAAAAAAAAAACAACAGTTGACAATTGACTCTACCCAAGCATTGGAATTCCTCCAAGTAACTCCTTTTTGTCTTCAAGACTTCACGTTTTATGGACTCAGATGCTGCTCTTAATTCCTAACAGTATCAGCCTCATAAATTAATATGACATACTATTATATAAACACAATGCTAAATAAGGACACAATAATAAAGACAAACCTGGAAAGCTCTAAATTGATAATTTATAAAGCTCTGATAGGCACCTTCTTTCTTTTTCCATCTTTGAGATTTAGATTCAGAAAATGACTCGAGTTCTTTCACTTTGTTTCTTGACTCCACTAGAAGACCCTCAATTCCCTCCAATCTCTTCTCCAATTCAACTTTCTTTTCCTTTGCTTGCACTTCCAACAGCAAGCAATGCTCTTCATGCATCTTCTTCGACAATTCTAGTTCTTGTCTCAAAGTTAATTTCTCAATATCACTATGATTTTTCTCTTCCTTTAATCTATGTAGATCCTCTTCTTCAAGCTTTTTCTTCTGCTCTATTTCGGTTTTCTCAATCTGCAACATAGAAGAAATATAAAGCAACAAACAAGAGCTTATGATATGATAGAAATTGTGTATCTATCAATTGTGAGACAAGGCAGCATGATTGCTATCAGCTTGCATGGATTTAAATTTGAAAAAAAAAAATCACAATTTATTTGTAACATATATATAAAACTTACTTGCATAATTAGCATATAAGTGTATTAATACTAGGTAGATGCATAAACAAATGAAATATTTAATAAAACAAAAAAGAAGAAAAAAAAACTCAAATAGATAATTTCCATTAAGCATTACTAATTACAACTTAATGACTGATTCTTTCATTCAAACTTAAAAATTCAGGGAGCAGAGTTGTTCATGTCTGACTTTCAGTTCTTTGCCATAACCACTCAACTAACCTTGTGCAGCAATAAAGGCAAGGAATTTGCACATTTCCCATTTTTTCACTTTCTGGATGAGCAGATGTATGAATTCAATTAACAAAAATGCATGCTAGATGTATTACACTATGAAATCCTACAGGCATTGAGAACAAGGAATCAACAACCAGAATATGTGCCTTTAGCTAAATATAGAATTAGAAATAAAATAATAAACTGATGAAAAAGTACCTTTATCTTCTGTAGTTGTGACAATAACCCCTAATGAAGAAGAAATCAGATAAAAATTAATCATGAGAGTTAAATGAAGAAAAAATAAGCTAGTTACATCAAACTATTGGTCATATTACCTCAATTTCTACTGCAGTCCCAGATGCAAGGGTCTCAAGTAGTCTTATTTTTGATTGGTACTTCCCTGTACGAATTTTATAAAGATTGTTTTGCTGAAAACAAGCAAAAAAATTCAAGCATTATTGTACATGATCTCTAAGCAAAATATTAGATAACCATACAATAAAACAATGCATAAAAAACCAGATGCATGTGCACTTGCTGCAAAGAAATAGATTACTATAGAAAAATACTTTCAAGACATTACATCTTTCAAGTTCTCTGCTTGAATTGAAAATCGTTGCTCAATAACTTGGATGACTTTTTTCAGTATATGTACCATCTGTAGTGAAAAGATTAAAATAAAAAGATCACTTAGAGACTCAACAGAAACCACACACCATGAAAATTATTGATTAAAAAAAATATAATAACATTTCATTTTATGCATGCACTATAACAAAAACATCAGTGCTTCTCACAGACATACATGCTGAACCTGGCCATTCTTCCTTCCAATGCTATCATCCAGAATCTTATTCACCAAACTGAACAATGTTCGAGTTGAGGCATTCTGAAAAAGACATTGCATCAGAGTAGCATCAAATTTCAAGTTGATCCCTACATTTTATATTGTGGCTTAGATATCCAGAAGCTTACATCCAAACCATTTGATTTCATCAATTCCAAAATATTAGAGTCCAAAATATCAACATAGCACCCTTGCTTTAGTGGCAACTCCTCAGAAAACTTGTTTCCAGCATCATGTAACAAAGCAGGAGATGGCTCTAGAAAGAAACCACCAGCAAGGGGAGAAATTAGCAAGCAAGCTTATATACACATGCACACAGAAGGGTCAAGAAAAGATGCTAAAGAATGGGAAAGCCAATTACTAGCAGCAACCAAAGTGAATAGGCAAGTGAAGGAAGGACACATATAAACTGGGGTCATAATACAACAAAGCTAGGTTCTTATAATTCCTATGCATGCCCCTTTCCCAGTAAAAATTCAACAATCACAATAAACCTGTGATACAAGGTATGCAGGGAACAGTTTATATCTCCAAATCCTAACAAAAAAATTTTGTCATATGATTGACTAATCCATTTTCCAATTTCCTCACATTATATAGTAACAAGATAAATGAACCAGCATTAAGCATTATACTTTGAGATCAATCGATAAATCACTGTAGTTTAATTAGCATCATATCATTTACAAAGAACAAAAGCAAACAGGTCCCAACAATTAGTTATAACTTAACTTTTCTCAAAGAATGCCACTGTTCTCTTCTAACCAATCACTTTCAAAATCCAAAGCATCTTTGTCCTACATTTTTGTTTCTTCTAGTATCATGGTGAAGCACAAACTGTCTAACTTTACACCACTAAAGTACATGAAAGAATGAGTTCAATCTAGGTCTAACAGAACAGATTAGATCTAAACAAGTCTAGAAGATTTACTATAAGAGTTGACATACATACATTGCTTATTGGTTATTTACAAAAAACTTAAGAAGGATAAAACAATTTATGCACATGCTATACAATTCTTATCATGCAAGTAATTAGGGACTAGAAAATCTGATACATGCAAAATTAATTTTAGCAAGAAACCTGATATGGCAAAACGATGGACCCCTTTGGAATGATCAAATCCTTCTGATTGTTGATGTGTCCCTTTTGCCAACAATAGATTCCATAACCTCCTTGAATGATTACGGATACTTTCTTTCCCACCACTATAATCAAAATGTGCTTTAAGAGTGCCAAGGCACTGCAAAACCGGCACCATGTATCCCTGTAAAGTATCTCAATTTACATATTACAATAAGTCAAGAAGGAAATAGAAACAACATGACGTACTTCAACTTTTCCATATCAGGAGTTAGGAATTAATACTTTGGACAGTTCAAGACATACCAAAACCAAAAAATGTTTGCTGCAAGGTTTATGAACTGATACAACCAGTTTGTTGCCCAATATTACATAAATTAAAATCAGATTATCGCTTAAACTATAGTTGTCTTTATTCAGAAAACTTACACACCTGTTCTATGTCTCCAAGTACAAACCTAGGCAATCCCATTTCATCCATTGCTGCAAGAAACCTTTTTATGTTTTCTGGACCAGGCTCAGAGTTGACCCTCTGAAAAACAAAAGCACATTCAGGAAAGGCAAAATCTCTAGGTCAGAGAAACTAAAAACCATAACCCAAGCACAAAAAACTCAGGAAGTTTAAGGGAAAAGTAACACAACCATTTCAATGCAACCAGGATTCAGCTTGCTTAAAATGCTACACAAAACAGTGCCATCAATAAGGCATGCTCTCAATTCTTCTTCCGAAACTTCCAATGGCAAATTTAAATGGGGAATCATATAGTTCAACCACTCAACCAATGATTGTATGTTGCCTATAAACAAATCAGAGTTCTTACATAAGACAGAGGTAGCAAACAGGAACAAGTGTTCACTGCGTATGTTGGGAAAGACAGGAGAGGAAAAGAGAGAGTAGTCCTACCATTGACCATGCCGCCAGGCTCTTCTTTTTCTTCAGCATTCAGGCCATGATTGCCAGTAAGGCTGTCATATATCACATTTTCACCTAATCTCCTTTGATGTTGATTGTTCATGTTGAGATGATCAAGGATTGTCCTCTCCAGAATAAATTGACACAAAACTACAATTAAAAAAAATCCATCACGTTAATCCAACCTCTTTGGAAAAAAAGAAAAGAACAAAAAGCCAACTTAAAATCAACCAAGTGACTGAAAAACAAAAAAATCAAGATGCACCCACATGCAGCATAATTATCTAGACTACTACCAATGCGGCTGTGTGTGCCTCTATCGCCATTGAAAGTCAAATAAATCGAGCAACATACTAATAATCTGGTACCAGTATTAGCATAAACATAAGCAGTCCAAATGTTAGTTGCTTTATAGCACTAAAACTTATGTACTTGCCGTTATAGCTATGCAAACAGACAAATGTACTACCTCAGCTCAAAAGGGAAAAAAGAAAAGTTAGAACATGAAAAACTAAAGGCATATCTATAGATTCTTTTATTTCCCTACACTTCATCCAAAAAAAGCAGGGAAACTACGCAACCATTTTGCTTAAGTGAAAGTAAAATTTTCTTTTTGTTCCAAACAAATCCAAGCAAAAATAAATAAACAAATTGCACCAACTTCATTTGACTCCATTTTCTGAGCTGAAAATAGCTACAATTAAAAAAAAAAAAAAACACACACACACACAAACAAAGAGAGAGACACTAAACCCTACTCAGTCTAAATTTTGATAGACACAATCAGAACACAGGATAAAGCAGATATCCACTAGATCCAAGCAGAAGCCCTAAATTTCACGCAAAAGAGACTTATAGGACAAAATGTAGGCTATAGAATTGATCGAACCTGAAGAAAGAAAGCAGGAGATGGAGCTAAGATCGTGAAGTAGCAGACATTGTATTGCCGTCGAGATCGAAGAAATCAGAAATCTCCAAATAAAATGCAGAGAGATGAGGAGGAAAGAGGAAACGGAGAAAACGATAAAATAGTCCAAGATCGCTGGATTAACAAAAAAGAAATGAGACTAGATTTTTGTAGCTGCTCCTTTTCTTTTTCTTTCCTTTCCTTTCTCACTGACTGTGTGAGAAAAGAAACGAAACGAAAGGAAAGAAGAGGAAGGAAACGAAAGGAAATGATATTTATGTTCAAATTGCGTCGTCTCACTTCACTGTAACGGAGATGTTTCCTTTCCTTTCCTTAACTAATACTCCTTCAATTTGCTTTCCTTCTTCTTTCCGTCTTTCAATTTCTAGATACAATTTATTATTAATATAATTTATTTTAATATAAATATATATATATATTATTACAATTTTTAAAATAATTAAATAATATAAATTAAATTGAAATTTTTAACATTTATTTTTATAATATATTTATTTATTTCACATTAATAAATCACCAAAAAAGCAAAACTTTCCATTCTTTCAATATTAATTTATTGTCTTTATTATTATTATTATCATTTTCCTGACAGAGCCGTACAATCAATCACCTCTATAAATTTTTTGAAAAATATTTATTTTTATTGAAATTATTAAATTTTTTTATATGAAATAATAAAATTTAAAAATTTGAAAAATGAAATGAAATTTCTTATAAAGTAGTAATGTATTTGGAAGGTGTGGTCCCCACAAATTAGGGGGGGTAAGTGGGGTCCAGTACCACAGAAATTTGGAGGGGAGTTCCCGCCCTTGCAGGTGTTGTCGTTTTCGTGGGTTTGAATTAAAACAAAACAAAACATAATTCTATTATCATTACATGAACGAAACAATGTTGGCGTCGACAGTGGCCAGGCCTTTGTCCGAATTTTGTTACAACTTAGAAGCTTCTTTAACTAACTAACTAACTTACCCTATACTGAAAAAGGTCTCTTTTTTTTCTCTTTAATTTTTGGGTTTTCATTTTTTTAAATAAAAATGTCTTTCCTTTATTTATTTTTTAAATTAATGTTTATATATTCACTTAAATAAGGTGTTTTTTTTAAATAAAAAAAATCATATTTAAAATAAGAAAAATTCAAATTAGGCCTTTTGGGCCTACGAGCTATAAAGATCTCATAGCCAGGCCTTTTGGGGAACACCCATATGGACTGAAAAAGGATATGAACACTGCCATGTAAGATTTTATACAAATTCTTTTACCAACGATGGGATTTAGTCAAACCCTTTTCTTTTTTTGTAAATTTTTCATTTTAAATATAATTAATTGTCATGATTTTATTAAGTCAATCGGAGCATCAAGAAGTCATTCAAAAGATCCATTGTATAAAAGCGTAGATGATAGTGGGGGGTGCTCCTTTGACTGAGGCAAGATATGGGTGGCCGACATGGTTTATTCCTGGAATGGATTCTCACGCAGCTGTGGCCTGTAATGGTGGAGATGATTAATGGTGAAGGAGAGGGGTACGTTGTATTTAAATTATGGGATAATTTACAATGAGAGGAGAAGATTGGTGGTGTATTATGAGAAACAAAGGCATGCCAAGTATGCATATAGATGTAACTTTTTTTCATTTCCAAATGATGGGGAAATGTTTAAAGACATGGGCCTTTGAGAGTGCACCGTTTATGCAATCAACTTTTTAAAAGAAACACATTCTCTCCTATGCTTTATTGAAGGGTCAATCAACTTCTCCACCAATACAATTGTATGTGGACTAGTTATGGCTATACTTATACATTGGGTTTTTTTTTTCTTATTACAAAAAGGAATCTTTTATATGAACAGTACAACTATCTTTAAAACTTGGGAAGGTTTCAAACCCAGCCATGAAACAGAGAACCTAGTAAATAAAGTAGTAGATTAATTTTAGTACATTAGCTGAGTTGAGGAATGTTTTCTATAAATTTGTCTATAAATTTGTAGTTCTCGGGGCTGCCTGCATTTTCTTAAGTAAAGCAAAAAGAGTGTCAAGCTTTGATTGAATCAGTGACCAAGTGTCGCCTTCGCTGCTTTGGTGACTGTTTCATTGCCAATAATAGACCAACAAAGAATTTGAAGGCAATAGAAGC
>CAOGCB010551856.1:0-15656 GCA_948266635.1 Cnidoscolus chayamansa | reverse complement strand
TCCTGAAAAATACAGTGATCAGGAAAAAATTCAACTTTACAGTTGAGAGCTTTAGTGATAGCACTAACAGATAAAAGATTGATAGGAAATTGAGGAACATGAAGAACAGAAGACGGTTTAATATTTGGAGTACAAACAATGAAACCTGTCCCTGAAATAGAAGCTAATGATCCATCAGCTATCCTGACACAATCTTTGTTTAGGCAAGAAAAGTAGTTAATAAAGCCTTTAGAATTGCCTGTCATATGTCTATTCGCACCAGAATCAATAATCCATGTATTAAGATAAGCACACGGATTACCTGATTTAACAAAATTGGATGTAGCACCTGAGGCGGAATTGAGCTGGGATAGAAGCTGCCGGAATTGACCGATTTCATCAGAAGAGAGACTTGTAACTGTCTCCTTGGAGGATTCTACTGTTTCTACTGCATTTGCCTGAGCCTTTGTTGAATTAGCTCGTTTTCCACGACCCCTAGCAGGTCTCCCATGTAATTTCCAGCAAGTTTCCTTTGAATGCCTTGGCTTTCCACAATAATCACAACGTAACTAATCTTTATCAGAAGCAATACCTTTTGTCTGCTCATGAGTAACATGTGCAGTTAGGCCTGATTTTTCAACCGGTACAGTGTAAAGCATGGCACTTCTTCTGGTCTCTTCCTGTTGAATATAAGAATGTGCCTCCTTAAGAGAGGGAAAATGAGATTTGCCAATAACTTGAACTCTCAATTGATCAAATTCAGGATTCAAACCAGCCAAAAAAATCATACACCCTTTCTTTTTCAATAATATTTTGTATCAATATTGCATCATCAACACATTTAGCCTGAAAATCCTAATAATAATCGAGTTCCTGCCATAAACTACTTAATTCAGAGAAATATTCTGAAATGGAAAGCTCATATTGTTTTGTGCTATGAATCTTATTACGGAGTTCAAAGATTCGAGCATCGTTTCCCATTCGAGAATAGGTATTTTTGGCAGCTTTCCATATTTTTTCCGCAGTATCAAGCAGTAAATACTGTCTAGAGATTTTAGGGTCCATGGAATTAAGAAGCCAAGACATAACCAAAGAATTATCAGAATCCCATTGACTAAAAAGTGGATCAGTAACAGATTGTGGCTTTTTATCTCCATTAATGTATCCCTGTAACCGTCTAGCTTTAATAAACAGTAAACATGATCGAGACCAAGCCAAATAAGTATTACACCCATCCAGTTTAATAGGGCTAATTTGAATATAGGGACTATCACTAACGACGTGACGTGTATCTACGTCATTCCCTTTCTTAGTGTTTGTCATGATGATAGAGGCCAATAAAGTGATTGAAAAATAGGCACAGATCAGTAAAAAGGCAGAACCTGTTCAGAGAAACCCAAAAAACACGTTGTCGGAATTGACCGGAAAAAGGGCACGTCGTCGGAATTGACCGAAAAAAGGGCTGATCGGAGTCGGGAAGACCGGAGATCAGATCTGGGCAGAAACCCAAGTCGGACGATGCCCGGAAAAGGCGGCACGCACCCTCACGCGCCGGCTCGTGAACAGTGCGCCGGAACTTCAGGCGGCGCGTGAAGCCACGCGCGACGTCGGATGGCTATGGAACTCCGGCGACAGGCCGATCGGAGGCTGGGCAGTCGTCTGGGGTAGGCGGTGTCGATGAAGGAGGAGGAAGAAACTCAACTCCTTAGTCGAACGAAAAACCGAAAAAAAATTTAGATGCAGAGAGAGAAAACTCAATCTCCGGGATCGTAATATTGCTCTGATACCATGAAGATTTTGAGAACTTTTATTTTATTAAATTCTCTAATAATATTTACAAGATATATACATGTATATATAGAAGAGCTATCCCAATGGAATTAGAATTCCTAATCAAGGAAGAATCCTAATCAAGGAAGAATCCTAATCAAAGAAGAACTTTAATAGGCTAAGTATTCTAAGTCTATCAACAGTTACATATTATAGATGTGGGAGAAAGAAAAGTTAGTTAAGGAATGAGCTGGCAAGAGTTGGGGGGGTTTTTTGAGGGAAATAATGAGTGTATTCAAATATTTGTTACTGAATTATATTCAGTATGTAACAAGAGAGATTGTAATCATGATGGGCATGATTAATCCCAAATAATATCTTCTCAATTACTCTCTTTTTCTCTCTTTTCTCTACTTCTCTAACTCTTCTGCTCTCTCTCAACCTTAATTCTCTATTCTACACCTAACAGACATCTTTAGGTAAAGGCTTTCAAAAATGCAAATTGGATTGGCTCTCTTGATGATAGGATATCAACAATAGGTTATTGCACTTCTGTTGGTGGTAACTTGGTCACATGTAGAAATAAAACAAAATATAACTGCTAGATCTAGTGTAGAGATTGAATATTGAGCTATGGCTCAAGAGATTTGTGAGTTATTGTGGCTATGGAAGCTAATAGAGGAAATGAAATCATCTAAAACAAGTGGTTTAACGTTATTATTTAATAATAAAGTTGCTACCAGTATTGTTCATAATTCATTGCAATATGATTGAACCAGACATATCGAGATTGACTAACATTCATAAAGGAAAATTGGGGAGGATTGTTAGATGTGGACTTCAATGACTAATGGGCAGATGAGTTCACCAATGGATTAAGTAGCAAAATATTTTGTCCTCTAATTTGCAAGTTGAGAATGTGTAATATCCATGAATCAACTTGAGGGGCAATGTTGGAAACCCGGATTCCACATCTCAATATTTTAGTAATTAGTATTTTATCTTATTTTGAATATCTAGTTTCACATTTCCTATTAGTTTTTCCTAATGTTTTAGGTCTTCTTATATAATTAGGACTCCTATGTACAAATAAACAATATGTAAACCAATTGAAATATACAGAAATTTTTTTTCTTCCCTTTCAACAGTCTCTAAAAGAAGTAATAACAAGACCTTGACTAGCAAGTTTGAGAGAATGTAAATCAAAACATGGAATTTACAAATCGTCCCATAAATTATGTGAAAGTTATGTAGATAGATACTGCTCCACAATACCCGATAAATATATTTATTACTCCCAGTATGGCAATATGCTAAAATACAAAATATATTATTATTGGTTCAACTTTCTAGAGGTATTTTATTTCCTGGAGGAACTGATATGTTGCAAACAGAAGCACTATTTGCGGTAGTTATTGAGATAGCATCAACCTACAGTTCCTTAAATGTAAAAAATCCATGCATACAAATATGAATCATTATAGGCACAATTAACAAAATTAAATAAAAAGTACCTGAAAGCCACTATGTGCCATTTGTATGTGATAATATAGACCAGCAACACGTGCATGGTAAGCTGAAATGAGCGGGACGTGTTAAGTACTGGCCAAAAACAGAACTAAATACCACAGAAAAAAATATCAATATGGAACCATAATAGGGAAAGTACAAAAGCAAAGTCACTTAAATGTAAGTGCTCTATTGTTTTGTCAAAACATCAATGCAAAGGGAAAAATATCCAAGAAATAAGAATGCAATCTTCTTCTTCATTCAATTTAATTTACTTGCCATATTCATTCAAGTAATCCTTCAACAATCGACTAAAAATGGTTGTCAGCACTTCTGCCTCTGGAGAGCTCTTAGCACAAGGACAATTGAAATCTATTTTGACATAGGCCTTAGGTCTAAAGAACAGTGTATCAGGCTTGTACCATAATGACGCATAGGATGTCTTTCGCACTAGAACTGGGAATTTGACCTGCTTCAAAGGTCAATTGCATCAGAAACAAACTTACATAGAAATTAAAAAATCACATAATTAGATTTGAAGTATTCCATCAAACCTTCTCTTGTTGGTCCATGTCCTTGAGCGATAATTCAGTAGGGATGAACATATTAGGTGATGGCAGATGCAGATTTTCATTAGGGGCAGAAGATATCCATTTCTACAATTAACAAAAACTTCAACAGAATTATCAATCCCTTACAGACTATTATGATCAGGAAATGTGAATTACTTGATTCAAGGAGAAATAAAATGAAAAATTATTCACCATGTGATCCACTCGATAGAGCTTTTTCACTTGTAATCAACAAATTGAATGAATGATATCACAAACAACAAAGAACGAACCTGAATCATTGAATCAGTAATGTTTTCAACACTATATGGAGTTTTGTACCAAGGCTCAACCAAGTCAGTTTTCCCTTCAAATTTCTTTGACTCCCAAAAGATTCTATAGGATTGACAACTTATTAAAAAAGATAATTTGCCTCAAACATATAGTGCCATAATTGCAAATAAAAGTACATCAAAATAATTTCAAAAACAAAGATCAAGTTTGTAAAATATGTCAATCAATTTGAAGAATATAGCAACATGTAATCTATCTTAGATGGAAAAACCATATCAGTGCATTGAACAAATTTATAACTTTTGAATGCATTGAAAAACATACCGGGCATTATTAGGAGAGAGTTGATTCAATACAGATTGAATTATACTTGGGCTGAATTTGGAAGGAATGAAGGATTGAACTAGCCAATCCTTTGGAGGATATAACTGAAACCCCAAAAGAAAAAATTAAAGAACAAATATCATTGACGTCTCACAACAAGAGAAAAAACATTAGATCCCAATTTTTGTATTCCAAGCTAAAAACACATGAGGAAACCATCAACGTTAGATGTTAAAGTTCTCAACCACTTCTCGAAACTACTTGTTTCATTGATAAACTATCAAATCAATAATAAAAATTACAAGTGTTCCATTGTAAATCAATTAAGTATCAATAATCGTTCCAGAATTCACTTGTTGACATATATAAGTGTAAGCTGAAATAGATAATCCTATCCAATTGATATATGCATATAAGCAATTATGCATGCAATAAAAACATGCAAGCATATATTTTGTAACATATGGGAGCACTCAAAATCGCATATGAAGTTTTACAAAATTTCTAAGAAGGAACAACATATAAATTACTAGAACCTCTTGGGATAAAATTTTCTCCTAATTTATCAATCATTGTTCAATTAAGCGATGCTCTCATCAGATGCAGATATATTATGCTTTGTTAACTTTAAATTTCATACAATAGTTGAGTAAATAGTATAAATTATAAAACAATTTTCAATCAACTCATCTTATTTAAAAACAATATGTGAACATGAAACTTATCTCTTATGACATTAAAATAATTTAAAATTGCCCCTCCTATCAACAAGGTAATCATGGTGTAAGAAGTCCTAAACAAGCTACTAAATTGACAAAAGTTGTGCTGATTGTAAATGATTTTCTTGTTACTTTCCATTTAGCAAAGCAATCTTTGTACAGAACAAGCTCCAATAAAATCGTTTACAAGCTAATAGGAAAATATCACCCAATTGAACAAAATGTAAAAAGATTTAAAGACATTTTCTTTCAATGCAATAAAAATATGGGTACACACATGCACAAGCAGCATACCTGCATATTTGATGCAATTTTGATTGCGTAGTTGATTGGAGAGCATTTATCTTGATAATGAAATTTTGTCTCACAAATACCAGCAAGCTTCATCAATACAACAAAATCATTCAAACTATTAGGAAAGGCAATATTTCTCATTAAATATGTAAGGTAATAACAACTCTAATAGCAAATTAATAGTACACATGCGCGCGCGCGCGCACACACACACACACACACACATATTATATAATTTGCAAACCAACACATTTTAACATAACCTAGCTAATAAACATTATTTAATATTAATAATCAAAGAGATTCATGAATAATGCAAAAAAAAAAAATCCAAGGTTCTCCTTTCTCCTTCCTCACTATAGCCAGAATCTACAATTTCAATATATTACATAACATCAACAAGAAAAATGTAATGGATTATGCTTTTTGTTGAAGATCTATGCATATAGAATACTTGTATAAGAACAAATGGCCACATAATAATATGCCATGAAAAGCAAATGTTTCTGAATATTTAACAATGCTAAAGACAGGTAATCTTTGCATTTTCACATAATATGCACTTCGTACCTCATCAAATATCCATTTGCAAACACCAGAATCTTGTAAAAGGTAAATGTATTTGAACAACAACCCTACAATATCTTGCATATGTTCTGCATAGAACAAATGCAATATTTGGTTCATGAAACACATGTCCTTAGTTCTCAAACATCAAGAACTAAGAAAAAGAAAAGATAAACCTAATTATTTACAATTAATGCTAGATATATTAAAAAGAGGAAACTAAAACAAACTAACCATGACCATCATCAGTAAGATCAATTGTCACTTTAAAAAAAGAGAACTCTCGATTCCAACCCTCTTCATCTGCATATAAACTTGTAGCCCATCCTGCCATAATTTTTTTGGTTCATTATTTTTCCCAAAGTGAAAATGAAACTAAAACCAATAAAGTCACTATTCTAAATAATTCATACAAACCAATTGACATATCCTATGCAAATATTGTTGCTTCATTATGCCTCATCTAACTATGAGCAAGTCATTCCATATATAAATGCATCTTAATCTATCCCTTCTGCTTTTTGGTAACCAATAAGGGCTACTTCCAACTTCTTTAATTTTTTGCTACTTCCAACTTCTTTAATTTTCTTACTTAAATAAAGATACAACAACATTTGTTTTTGGTAGTAAGGGAAGTTATAGCCATATCATTAGTGATAGAAGTAGGATTTAGAATATGTTGGTAAACCTTTTATACATGGCTTTGGAAAATAAAGTTATGCCCTAAATGATTTCTATGTATTGTTAGCATGGTTTCATGTAATAGCTATTACATATAACAACAACTAGTATTTATAGGCTTTTAAGCCTCCCATTATCCTTATACTAGATTACTAGTTATATAAAAGAAAAAAAAAAATACTCGTGCAACAATCTTATTCGTTAAGTAATAGTAACAGCCTTGGGATTTTCTATCAAATTTAATGCCCAAAAGCATAATAAATTTAGTATCAAGAATTGCAGATGGCAAGTATAGAAAAATTTTAACAAAACTAAAGTAGATCTAGGATAAGAAAAACACACGCAGTGATTTCAAGACATGAAACAAAGATCCTTCCCCTTCATAGCCGATACAATGAGCAACATAGTTGCATGATCCTTCCTTGTAGTGAAGAATACTTGGAGTTACAGGCCATACAATTCTCAATTTGTGACCTTGTTCTATTGGGACAACTCTAACAAGTATCTGAAAATAATGCAAAATATTCAATGAACAAATTCATACAAAATACTCTTTAAGGTTAGATACATTTAATTATATGATTTTTCTTCCTACAGTTAAAATGTTTATTCATATAGCAATGCAGCATAGAAGCACACTAGTACTAGGCATACCTGTAATTGTTCAGATATGCATGGCTGACCAGGAAAAGAAATATAATCTCGATTATTGTTCCCAACTTCTTGAAATTTGTCCTCAACAAGGCTTTGAATTGCATCAAGGTTTTCTAAAGATCTCATAACAAATAAATCATAAACTTCGACATATTAAAGTAAGCCCGACAATTATTTTATGTGCTCTTGCTTACTAACCTTTTGCATATATTGCCAAATGCATGAGGTTGGCAGAATAATTTTCTTTATAGAATTTGATAAGCTCATGTCTTGTATCTATCCCTTTTGCTTTTGGTTGAAGTTCCAAAGTTTCCCAATTCCCTATACATTGACAAAAGACTTTTCAGCATATAGCATGAGATTGGACTTGTCTTGATTAAAGAAATTTAGCTCCAGCTAAACTTATTTTGCAAAATAAATCTCTCACCTAAAAAACAGTTAATTTAATCCAAAAACCTTACATAGAGAAATAAACATAGAAAATACAAAACAAGAAAGCAAATACCTTTGTAGAAGTGGTCTAAAAGAAGAAAAACTCAATAGAAATGTAATTTGTTGCCTTGCCTCCTTTATATATTCTTTTCAATCATTTATCATTTCAAAGTCGAAAAGCAAATTTCCATTAACAAGAAGGAATTATCCAATGCCTATGCAGAGTTCAAGCAATAGAGATTAAAGAAATATTGAGTAACTAGCATAGCATGATCTTAGATAGTGATTGTTATGTAATGTATATTATACAAAGGTTTCTGAAGGATCGTTGCCTTTGCCACTGTTATTTAAAGGCAAAAAATGGGTTGCGTTGTAGCGGCCATAACATAATAATAATGTTCGTCATTTAGTGTTAAATAATAGTAGCGACTGTAACTTCAATAATGCAAGTAAAGGTAGATGCATTTTTCTTTTTGGTTTTTCATGGTTTGTGTTCAAATACTCATTTTCTCTCAGAATTCCATCCAAACTTCTTGATCTTTCACATTCTCTCTTAACCTAAGATCATCATTAATATTCCTACTCCGCACAACTAAGTGAGTTTTTTGTTCGCACATTTGTTAAATAAAATTTTCTTTTGATGTTATATTTGTTATGAACTTATAGTATAAGCATTAGTTTGCTCAAATCCATATTTATTCTAAATATTTTCAAAATTATTTTAGTAAAATACAAAAATAATTGGAAACTAACTCTAAAGAAAATATAGGCTTGTGAACAATTAAATTTTTAAAAAAATAATATGATTTTGAAAAGAAATAATTACTCTTTAATTAATTTTCATAAATTTAATAGTAAGTTTAAAATTTAATTTCGAATTAGCTAACGTTTAATGTATAATTAAATATAAGTAAATTAAAGATCAAAGTCAAGATTATCAAGCACCTCCTACACACTCATTTTGGTGGTAATAAGGTTCATTATTTACCATATATATCATTGTTGTCATTATCATACGATTCACTATAGGAATCGCACAATTTGTATCGCATCATTAGTCTAATGATATTGTTATGGGAATAAATCTATATCGATAGTAAGTGTATTTTCTTACTAATTAGTTTCCAATTAACTTGATTTAGGCTTGATTTAGGGCTTGATTCTACGCTTCATTTAGGGATTAACTTCTTATTTTAATCATCACCTATATATATAAATAGGACCTCTTCTTTCTTGTAAAGATACACCAATAAAATATTACTCAGTATTTATTACATGGTCCAACAATGTGGCATGCAAAAATGCAAATGTGACCACTCAGTTTCCTATAGAAATTATGATAGTGGATTGACTTTGTTGGTAATGTATGTGGATAACATTGTTATCATAGGCATAATGGTGCAGGCATCTCATCTCTAAAATCATTTCTTTAGTTTCAATTTCTCAAGAAAGATTTGGGCTCCTTGAAATGTTTTTTAGGCATTGAAATTTGAAGGTTTAAGAAAGATATTTTTCTCTCACAAAAAGGATATGTTCTTGATTGATGGTAAAAATAGGAAAATTGGATAATAAGCCTAATGTTATGGAATATCGATGTATGTGATTATGGGATTAATATGTGATCATGTAAAACTCATGTTACATGAAAGGCAAATGAAGCAAGAATCGACATTATATTTCACAGATTGGTTATCAAGAACTAAGAATAGATAGTAGACCAACTAAAAACATCATGAACAAACAAAGCGCCATTCATAAAAACACTTTAAAGCGGAGTATATTTGTTATCTACTGACCTGTACTGAATTTATGATATGGGTGTTCTTCATCACTGAGATGTTTCTGAAGCTGCATATGATAAAATAGTTCAAGCAGAAAAATCAACATGTTTTTGAGATAATTAATAAAAACGCTTCTCATGAACGACACGGTTCTTCAGACATCAAAATTTACACATTACGAAGAGAATGTAGTATATATCAATGTTCTAGTAATGTCCTAAAACTATTTTTAGAATCGTATGATTCTCCACTCGATTCATAAGATTCAATTTGATTCCTTATCCTAACAATTCAAAAATGTAAAGTGAATTGCAAATTCACGTAAATTATAACCAAATTTGATGGATCAAAATGAATTGTTTACTTCAGTCTATTCTTTTTCTAATGAGTTGTTAGACTCTATAGCTTCAAAATTTAAGATTTCACTTATTTTTACTAAGAAAAGTGCAAACAAAACCAATTCATATGCCTTATGGGATTGAGTTAAGCCTAGAAAACTTCCGTAACACTTAGAAATTGGGGAATTACTATAAGGTCTTTGTGTTTTTAAGAAACTCAATACTTGGTCCTTATTTTAAAATCACTCAATTAAAATATCCTTTATTTTGTAAAATTAAACTCTTTAGTTCTTTTGTCAATGGCACTGTTAGTCAACTAGTTTTAGCTTTGGTCAGAGATTTTAAATAGTGAGGATATTTAAAATTACAAAGACTAAATAGAATAGATATTTAAAATTACAAGGACTAAATAGTATAACTATTTGAAGGAAATTAGTTAGTAGTTTCTTTGACGAAAAATTAAAGAATTTGATTGTGCGACAGTGAAATTTGCAATGTGAAAACACAAAGATACTTTGTAATTATAAAAAAATGTAGGCTCAAATCAGGTATTAAAGCTGATCGAGATTCTTTATTTTTTGCTTATATCCATCATTTTATTTTGCAAAATAAATGGTAGATTTTATTGCTTACAATGAAGATGAAGATTCAACAAGAATTAAGAACTTGACTATATAAAGTCTTGCATATGTTTTTTACCTTTGTTAAATTACTAGTTAATCAAAACATTAAAAACTTACACTAACTTTCAGTCAACAGGATCTCACATAAGATTTTATAATGTAAAAACTCCATGTTGCCAAATTAAATATTGCATAACAAAGAGCAACCAAATCATTTTTTTCCTCCTACATCTATCACTCTTGAGACTTGAGACAACAACAAGACAAGAGGTGAAAATTTATTGTTGTTCATTTAGCACAGAAAGTATCAAATGATAAAAAATGTGCAACTTCTAAATCTAAAGGCAAGAGCTACTATATATTTCTCCTACCAAACCGATGTGAGATTCATATTCTCAACACTCCTCCTCACGCCCAGACCGACTGGAGAGTGAAACACAAACAGGATGCCCATTACGCCTAGCCCAAATACAAACAGGAGGTCCAACATCGAATTGGACACTTTGATGCCATGTTAAGAAAATTGGTCTAGGCCTAACTCACCCCAAAAGCGAACTTGTAAGGAAAGGATTGCCAGAGCCTTATAAGCAAGTATATATTTCTCATACCTAATCAATATGAGATTCATATTCTCAACCCATCCAATATTTTTTTTAATAAAAAAACTAACACACTAACATCATAAAAAGTATATATAAATTTGTTATTTGATGGATGTACCAGATTAAGTCGAAAAGTATATATAAATTGGTTCTCTCTCTACCCATTAGGTTTACACATGTAAACTTTTTTACTATCAGAGATATTAGAGTGATAATCTCTTTTAGAAAGCCTCCATCAATGAAGGGTTGGGAGAGAGATATCATTATTCATGGATTTTATATTCATGATTGATAACAACAAAAAATATAATATAAAAAAAGGAGTTCCACCAATAGAATAAACCTTAAATTATACTTTTATTCCATAGAATATGCTCTAAAATATATGCTCACTTTTTCCTATATATAGGTATATGTAAGAAGGAAGCAAGATCTTTCCTCTCTCTCCTCTCTCTCTCTACTATAAATATAATTTAGCTTTAACTTGAGCATTGAGGGGTCTCCACTAGGGGCATACCCAGTGGACCCATGACCATTTTCTTCTTTATTTTGTAGGTTCTTAGTTTAAGACGATCAAGGGACCACTTATGGAGATAGCTACATAAAATAAGCTATCAATGATAACTAAAGATCACTAAACAATATTTTACATTTGCCACCAAAAATTAGAATATTGAGTTATAATAATTGCATTCATTGGATCTAATCTTTATCTTCCTTTTAATCCCATTTCTCATTTATTTGACTTCATCGGATGAGCATAGCCAAGTTGAGAAGATAAGGTGATCTAGAGAGAAATAAAAGTACGTATTGTCGAAATGTTCACATCCACAAAAAGGTAGAGCAAGCAATAATTATGAGGAATGATTTCAGAGAGGGTTAGCTAAGATGACTTAGCCGGATTACATAAACCAAATGCACTCGTGGGTTCGAGTGGAGAATAGATGCAAAAAAAGACAAAGGAATGTGTATTGAAGTAGCAAAATTCTAATAAGAAATTGGTTTTAAACAGACTTCAATATAAGAAATGGACCCACACAGCATAACTCAACTAGTTTGGGAATGGGATTTATATTTGTCATGTCCTTATCTTATCCTTATCTATGTTGCACCTATCATTAAGGTATTGGGAAAGGGATTTAGTTCATATGAACACTTTTTGACTAATCCTTGAGTATAAATGGGTGCGTAACAATCCTCAATTATAAATGACTAGAGTCCATCACAATTCTCAAATATAAATGACTAGAGCATCAAGAAAAGTTGATACCTGGTGCATTCTCCAACTATCAGACAATAAATTTTTCTGATTCTCTGTATGAGAGAGAGGTTAATTGGCAATAATAAACTTAATTAATAAAAAGATGGAAGTATTTAGAAAAACAGAATAGGGACACTCCTAAAAATAGCTAACCAGAATCGACAGCTTTAATTTCCCTCATAGTTGCATCATCTGACAATAATGGTCCAAGAAAGAATTGTGCAAACCTGAATGGTAACTAAAAGTGAAAACCATGCTCATAAACATTAAGACAAACAATTATAAAAAGTAGCAGCTAGCAAGAAAGGAAAAGCATTTAGGATTTACCTATCCAAAGCCTCCTCAAAACAATCACTATTGACATCAAAATGGTAGTTGGTGTGTTCATAAGTCGTATATGCATTGTAACGGCCTCCATTCTATGACATGACAAGAAGAACACAAGGAGAGCATAGTTCAGCTAACATAAGCAACCTTATTTGGGCATCTTATCAAGTTACAAAATGGAAGTTCATGATTGTCTTTTCCATTCAAGGATAATTAATCATTTGAATGTAAAGACTAGGTGTCAACTATAGTTGGGAGAAGTGTGACTCATACTAGAGGTTATTCATATCTCCCTTCTCAGGAGTGCCACACATCTACCATAATTAAGACAAACCGATATGGAAAATAAAACAAAAACCATGGCAACTCCGATGAGGATCATGAATAAATTAGTTGATTGAAAGATATACAAGAGAAATCGCCCTCCTCAATAGTAATAGAATCTCTTCATGTCACACATAATCAAATAAGAAACAAAAAATATGTGGGAGAGAAAACCAAAGCTCAAATTCACCTTCTAATAGTAAATATGAACAAAATGTCACTTGTTGCTTGACCTCCAAACACAACAGCATCATAAAACTTGAAAATTTTCCGTTCCATATTGATCAATATAAAGTATCAAAAGAAATACAAGATATTAAAGTTTTGTTCAAGTAATATACTAATGGTTTAGTTGCTTCATTACAAGCCCTTGCAAAAGAAAACTTACTTTCGCAAAGTATAGAGCTGTAAAGACTCTTTCATTTAATAAATATAAGCACCAGGTGGAGTAACGTGGCCACAACCTCAGTATAATTTTGAAAGAATAACTTAACAAAATGTAGAGCCTTTTGCATACTACACTTTGCAATATCTTATATTCCCTAGACATGCCAAGATGAGGTTATAGTCACCAAATCCCTCAATTTTGTCTCACTCCCTCAAAAAATTTTTCGTTGTTTGCTTACATTTTTTTCATGGCTTCTTCCAAATACCTTATATCAAACATGGTTTATTCTTAATGCGTAGATAATGATAGAGGTACCTTGGGTCTACTACTTTAAAGGATAACCAAATACTAATAATCACAGTTGTGCATAATTAAATTAAATTAAATTCAATCTATGGGATTATAAGACCATATAAAAACTTATAGTTTCATATAAATATAGAACAAACAATGCATAGAGTAAAAAGCTTATTAGAAAATAATTAATGTACCTCCACAATGTACTTTGAATAACTACCCTCCAATGGATACTTTTCACTAGCATAAAACAACATGTGTTCTGCAATACAATTATTATGTGAGAACCTCAGAAGACATTTGCCAATGTAGACATAAACACTAAATAGCAATTGCTTTTAAGTATAAATGGAAAACTTTCCAAGTAATTACCAACTAGATCAAAGTTCACTTAATTGGTGTTGTGGATTAGGAATTTAGGAATATAAGCCATTTCCGATATTACTCCTCTATATAATAAAGCTGAGTTGCTCTGGAATAGTGTTTTTCCAATTGATTTTGGAGAGTAAATTACATATTTAGCCTTTATATGTTTAAGTCTTTAACTTTACATAATTGGGTCTTTTGTCTTTTTCTTTTATGTTGTCCCTTTGTCTAATCTACATCTTTCTTCAAAGCAAAATTACATATTTCGCCTCTTAATGTTTAAGTCTTCAACTTTGCATATTGGGTCTTTTGTCTTTTTTCTTCCATGTTGTCTCTTTGTTTTTCCACATCTTTCTTCCTATTTTCAGTCAGAAAGAATTTGAAGAGGAATAATTACATTTAATTTTATATTTAGTTAAAATTTAGAAATACATAATTGCCTTCCTCATATGCTTATTTTATATATTTATTGAATATAAATTCTTCTACTTCTATGCTTTTTATATTTTTCATGATTTTGTATTTACAATTAATATCTTTTACATATTACTTCAAAATAGAGGGAGAAATTTTGTAAAGTTTGAAAGGTATTTAGAGGTAGTTTATAAGATTATAGTGTAATTATCATGTTCACTTTCATTGTTGATGTACAACATGCTACCTAAAATTAAGAGTGCAAATGTTTAAATATTTTTATCTTTGTATGATATTTACAAGTTATATATTTTATTCTCTATTAATTTAATTTTTTTATAAAATTATTAAATAAAATATCATTATTTTTTTATTTAATGAAAGAAAAATAATTATCATTTTCCACTACACAATGAGGGTGATAAATTAGTATTATAATAATACTAAGAATACTAAAAAATAACCAAAGTTATTCTTTGGCAGCTAAGCATAAGCAGCTAAGCATTCAAATATCGATTGTAATCAAGATAACCATGTCTTCTTTCTTCCTTCTTATGGATCCAAGATTTTACAAATTGAAAGAAATTGGATATTTCATGCTTTGGCAATTTTTTAGCATGGAACTTTTTGTGTTTCCTTGCTCACTACTTCTCTCTCCCTTAGATGGAATAGATCAATGCCACCAATTGAGGGAGGGAGGGAGAGAGACATTAGGGATGAGTGTAATTCCATCTAAGCAAAAATAACTATGTACTAATGTAACATCCGAATAGTGGGCCGGGTAGTCTCATGCATTTCAGTATATGATGTTGGCCCGGAAACCGAGGCGGTTCGAGTGTAGAACCCCAAATGAGTGAATTTAAATTGAGTAAGTGAATTAAAAGTAAATGAGATATTAAATAGAGTTAAAAAGGGAAGATAAGAGTTAATAAGTGAAGGGAAGGGCAAAAAGGTAATTTGATGGGAAATTGACTATAAAAGGAGCAAATGCTCCACTCTTAACACAAAAAGAAGCCACACTTCCCAGCAGCCAAAGAGAGGTCCACGGGAGAGAGAGAGAGGAAAGAAAGGAAGGGAAAGGAGAGAAAGGAAGGAGAAGCAAGGGAAGGAAAGGATTCCACCAAAGGTTAGTTACATTCATCCTCTCTAATTCAAATGCTC
>CAOGCB010551535.1:0-17203 GCA_948266635.1 Cnidoscolus chayamansa | reverse complement strand
CTTAAAGTGGATCCACTTGTCTTGATCATTAACGGAAACAACTGTAATTTCACATGATGACGTACTACCACATCCATAAATCACTGTGTCATGCTTAAGCTAAAATTCATCCCTGATATGTGAAGGATAATCAATGCCAATTTTCAATAGCCCAACTTCTCATATACATGCAATTTTCCAAAATTATCAGAGCAATATTGGGTCACGAATGCTTTCTCTCCCATTTTCCTTCCCGTCTTCCATCCCTTTCTCTCCGATCCATTACTTGCCTCGACTTGCTTCCTCTAGACCCATGCCTTGGAGCAGACCCAAATCCACCAGTTTGTCCATCAAATGCCGAAACCAGATCTGGATCCCCCACACTACCAGTGTCGCCTGAGTCCTTACTCCCATCAAAATTTTCTTCATAACTGCTGCCACATTCATCAGTGCGATCACGGGATTGCAGAATGGTTGGTGGCTGGCCTGAAAATGGTCGGGACCCGGACAACACAACAGCTGGCATTCCCATAGATGAACTAGTCGTAGAAATTTCAGCCTGCAAGCTGCCACTATTAGTTCTTGTACTTCCTTCATTACTGGATCTTCCATTTTCCCTCTCTCGATACCTTTCCCGAGGCCTGCAGATGAAAATGTTCATTCAAAACCAAGACCATCATTATGAATAATTCTACCAGATCTTTGTATTTTGATGTTTAGTAAGAGCACCATCACTTCTCAACATTATCAAGGGACTAGAAGATGTTGGAGTTTGCCGACACTTCTACTTGAGAGTCGAAATTATGTTAGTAAAATGCAAACTTAGTTTTTGCCGTCACCTAAGTGAAATATTTATTAGAGGGATTGGGTAAAAATTGATAAAAAGAAAGTAACTAGCTTAGAAAAATGTAACCAAACTCAGGTAGAGTGGAAGATAGTTGTTGACTAAGAAAAGCCAATTTTCTTTATAAAAAGGAGGCTGTCGTGTAACAGAGAGAGTTTGATATATATTATTGTAAGAAATTCTATGTTGAAAATGAATAAACAAAAAAAAAAAAAAAAGAAATCATCTATCCATCTATATATATATATATATATATATTTCTGTTTTCTCTTCCTCTCCAATTCCAACAGAAGAACCAAAGAGTTTAAACAATAAATATTAATATTCATTTGGAAGCCCAGCTCACTAGTTGCATTGTAAAGGAACAGGGAAAAATATTAACGGCCATGTCTACATCAACCTGTTCTAGTTGGTGCAATTAAACTCTGCCAGGGTTACAAGCTGATACATGGAAAGTAGGAGGTTTATAACACTATTTTTCGTCCAAGTTCCTTGTTTTCTTGCTTTCCTACTCCTAAATCCAAATTATTGGCCTACGCTCTTAAAGACATGAGCAGGGAATCATTTGTACCTGCTATGAGCAGCTGAAGAGAAGTCGCGCCTTGATGATCGTAGTCCAGATTCAGCTTGCTCCAGTTCACGCTGAATTTCTCTCTACATGCAAATGTGAAGTCATATCATGCAAACTATTATGAAAACCAAGAATCCAAATGTATCATATAATTCTTACTTTCAGCAAAAGACGCCTCGGAAATTCAAATCTTAAATACTTAGCTAGAACAGTTAAAAGAATTAAAGCTGAAATAAGATCACTAGCCATCTGGCAATCCACCATATCATGAAATATACGACATATGAAAAAATAGATGCATAAATGCAAAAGAGAACTGGCATAAATATGGTGCTTTGCCAACAATAGGACTCCCTTTTTGTTCCACATCTAAAAAACTCGGTCCTTTTCCTCATTTGGACCTATTCACAGGCCTAACAGCCCATCTGGAACCAACCTGCGCAAAAGCTAGGGAATCCGTCTACTTGGGGGCTCAGCCAAAAGAATATGATAGATTATCTATTTTTCATGAACTACACAGCTTGGTTACTTGTTCATCAAGTTGCGCTACGAATAATCCTTGTATATAAATTGATGTAATCATTAGAACAAAATTAATATACGAGAAAGATAATTTTTTTTATCTACAAGTTACTGTCCAATAAAATGATATCAGAGCCTTGCCTTTCATTTTTAAGGCGTATATACAAAAATACAAGAACCAAACCCTAATGTTTCTTTAGGTCAAGCTTCTAGGCAACATTACAGAAGGAAGTGGCCGTCACTGCCCACCCTAGGAGGAAGATCCCCCTTTTTCAGGTTGGCCCCGATAGCCCGTCATCATCCAGCCAAGCTTGTAGCCTCGCATGCTGACACAAAATTCCTGTGACACCCCAAGTGCCAACGCGTAAACCCATCTCTGGTGGTTTTTTCTTGCCGTTATGCTTACCAGCCTTCCTCTCTCGACGTCATGCCTTTGATCTCCCATTCAGTGGGTTCTGGTTTTGAGTTTCACCCTTGAGGCTTTTTTCCTTTAGTGGTTTTTTTTTTTTTTTTTTTTTTTGGCTAAATAAAAAGAGTTGTTGCTTAGAGTGATAATCCTTCTCTTCAAATCAGTCCCACAAAGCTTGGCAAAACAAGTTATCTTGGTTGGCCAAGATCTTGCTTTTTGTCATACAAGCAAGAGGAATACAAGTGTATATCGTTTTAAATATGATTGAAAACGAATTTGAAATTGTTAAACAATTTCTACATGATGATTTTTATGCTAAGCATAATACAAAAAAAGAGAAATTGATTTTTCAACAATTTCTTGCAAGTCAGACAAGAGATACAATCAAAGTTTTATGAATTTGTGCACCAACACAAAGTTCATATTTTATTTTTCAACTGGTTTGCATTGTATGCTTCTGAAAACATTTCATATCCGTTCTCAAAAAATGCAAATCCTGTTACAGTCAGAAATAAAACTCAAGAATGGAAAATGTCAGATGGAAGAAAAACATAATTTGAACATCCTCCTCTTAGGAAGGCAAAAATTTCTCATTTAGAACAAACTGTAGAAGCAGAATCACAAGCTGATGTTGGAGAATTGGTTGACTAAGGAAGATATCAAAGATAGTTGGCAGATTGATTTACCTTCACATACTAGACCAAACATAGCATATGCAGTAATTCTAATGGGTCAGTATATGTATGATCCACATGAATCACATTTAGAAGTTGTTTTCTATATTTTGGGATATTTGAAATATGCTCTTCGAAAAGGACTTCTTCTCAAAGCATGGACATCTTCAAATTAAGGGCTTCTACAAATGTAGATTGGGCTAGATCTCTTGATGATAGGAGATTGATATCAAGATATCATACCTTTATCAGTGGTAATTTAGTCACCTGGAGAAGTAAAAGATAATATGCCATAGCTAGATGTAGAGCAGAGGCTAAATATAGCGCTATAGCTCAAGGCATTTGCGAATTGTTATGTACACGGAAGTTGATGGACGAACTAAAGTTGTCAAAAATGAATGATTTGCTCTTGTTATGTGGCAACAAAGCAGCTATCAATATAGCTCATAATCCAGTTCACCATGATCGAACCAAACACATAGAGGCTGATTGACATTTTATAAAGGAGAAGTTTGAAGATGGAACATTGAGTGTCTATTACGTGGCATCAAAAGATCAATTGCCTGATGTGTTCACCAAAGGATTAAGCTCCAAATGTTTCATACTCTAGTCTGCAAGTTGGGCATGTGTGATATACATGAACCAACTTGAGGGGGAATGTTATTATGTAGGAAGATTTGTAGAAATTAATTTACGAAGTAATTCTAAGAGATATTTAAGTATTTTTAGGAGCTTCTTTAGGAATTAATTCTATTATTTAGGAATGAATGAATTTTATTGTTTAGGAATCAATATTGATTAGCTTCCTATTTTGTGAATAACCCTTGTAACTGATGTACTCATTTGAACAAAATTAATATACCAGAAAGATTTTTTTTTTCTCTACAAGTTACTGTCCAATAACACTTATAGTGACAAGTAAACAAATAATTATTTGAGTGCAAGTTCAGTGCTTCTCATCAAATCAATATAAAAAAAATTTGGTCGAAGATGATTATTGGGAACTGAAACAATTTAGACATAAGCCACACTCCTTGCATAAGTCCATTTCTCCACCCACTATGCCTCCAAGACTTCCCATCAGAGAGAGAGAGAGAGAGAGAGAGAGAGAGAGAGAGCAAGGGAAGGAGGAAAGGAAGGGAAGGAGGAAAGGAAACGATCACACAAATCTTAATTGAAAAGGTAGGGCGACAAACAAGTTCGTTTTGGAAAATAGGACAGCAGATTCCATTTATCATATCAAGAAGTGATGGAAAACCAAGAAAAGAAGTAAAGATCCCAAAGTCTAGAAGGTTACGTACCTGTGTTTGCCTCTCCTTCTCCATATCAAGATTGTGACGAAGCTCCCTAGTTTTTGCACGCTCAAGTTCCAGCAACCGCTGTCTCTCAATCTCTTTTTCTGCTTCAGCTGTCCTTTCCCTGCAGGCATTGAGTGCCAGCATTAGCAATCATTATCACTTAACCAGTGGATAAAAATTTCAATTGAGAACATTTATTTCTTAAGTAAGACCTATCTAGTTCTCGCAGAAGTTCCTCTTCTCGATAAGCAGCCTCTTCTAGATATTTCTGGCGAGCACGTCTCATAAGTAGCTTCTTTTGCCTCCGGGCTATTACATCGTCTTGAAGTTTGGACTTATCTCTGATAAGGGAAGAGTAAGTCATGATATAGTAATAACTTAACAGTGTATAGCTAGATGTTAGTTGGGAAACAGAAAAGAAAAATATTAGAACTGCATTCTTAAACTTAAAATCCATGTAAACAAATGAAATGTTCGAACTAAATTTTTTGTAAATGCCACAAACAGAATATGGATTTCAGACCAAGAATATCAGATGCATATTCCCACAGGTAGTTAAGAATATATTTCCCCTTCCATGCACTAAATTCTACTTGTAGCAAAATTACAGCTGAAAGTAAAGATGATACATACAAGGAATGAATGCGATCCTTGATTTCCTGAAGCCTGCTCTCATGCTCCCCAGAAACTGAACAGCAAAGTTAGGAGATACAAAATCAATATAATAGCAATATTATAAAGGCTGCATTCTAGAATTAGTTTCAAGCAGCCAATAGGAATACTATGACTGTCCTGGGATGGTAATTCTTACCAGTGAACGCAGGAATTTGTCTCTCTTCCTTGATGTATTCTGGTGACTCTTTTACTGCATTTTCTTTTTGAAGAATGTCCAACTCTATTTCAGCCTCCTCAAGTTCCTAGAACACATAACAATGCCTCTTAAGACCATCTACAAACTCAGGAGGTGAAAAACATCATGACTAGTGATCACATATGATTTACCATTGCCTCTTCATCAATTTTTTTTGAGAATACCTCCAAGTATGAATCAACTGAAGTTAAATTGGCAAGGACCTGTAACGAGTTAACAACTATGTAGCATTTAGTAAAACAAAATCCTCAAAGTTCCAATCAAAAGAACACTTTTAGTAAAACAAATTCCTCAAAGTTCCAATCAAAAGAACACTTTTAGTAAAACAAAATCCTTTAAGTTCCAATCAAAAGAACGCAGGTAGTAATTAAGTAATAAACAAGAGTCAATATTGAATCAAATGTTATTGGTTAGTAGCTGAAGTCATTTAGCTTATTTGCTAGCAGGTAGCTGAGTTTGTTTCAAACTTTTAGTATTAATAGGACTTGGTGAGTTGTAACTCACTCAGATTCCTTCATTTCTTTTCTATTATCTCTCAAGTTCCCTCTCACCAAACATGGAAGCTAGGACTTATGAGTTTGGATCCTACAAATTACAGCAGTTTTCATATATAGGAACAACTGAACTGTGCTACCATTGTTTATTTTCTTACCTGAAGAATTTCTTCACGAGTGCTCCCCAATTCTGAGTCAACTTGTTTTGAAGAATTGGAAGAGAGGACTTCTATCAAAGCCTTGAAAAAAAGGTTTTTTTTTCAGTAAATTGTACATAATACATTGCTAACAAACAGTTGACCTTACAACAAACCTAAAGAAAACCACTCAAGAACAATGTTTCTATATTTTTTTCCCTCATCATGTATGCAACTTGCATAAATGTGTATTTGTGTCTGTGTAGGAGTTCTTTCAAAATATTATACTGTAGCTGGAAACATGCAAAATGTGCCTAGTTGTGTGACAAACCTCCTTTGCCTCATTCCCTTCATTTCTCAATCTACACAAGACTTCACAAGCATTTTTCTCCAAGTCACCAACATGACCTGCTAAAAGAAAAGGGGGAAATTGATAATTTCACTCAATAACTCTTTTCTTTTTTTTTTTGGTGACGGAAAAATAAAGAGGACAATACCAGTTTTAGACAATCCTATGGCCTCAATATTTATCCATACTTCTTGAGGTATCAAAGAAATGTCTTCAGCATGCGAATACAGGCAGGCACCAGCAATAAGTGCTAACGAGAGCCGTAGCAATGGACCCTCACATGTTGGACGGGCACTTTTTCCCAAAATATGAAGAACACTATCAGATGCAGAAAGAAACGATTGTAACTGGTGTCTGGCAGCATATGGGATAAAACTAATCAGAAGTGTCATAGCATGAATTCTCAAAGGCAATAATCTGTCAGATGATGCCACCAAAACCACCCGATCCCATGTACTTGAAACCAGAAATGGTAGAAATTGCTCAGGAACTGAATGAACCAAGTATGGCAAGTTATTGCAAAATCTAGAATACTCTAGAACTGCTTCTCCATTTAGATCTGGGTCAACCAATCTACCTAAGTGCTTAAGAGCTATAAACCGTTGCTCAGGTTCCAAATGACCCAGCAGTGTAACAAATAGATCAGTGAGAGGCCCATCACTTTCATGAAGGCCACGGATACCTCTTATAAATAACAGTGATAACCATTTGTCAGATTGCAAGCGCCAAGCAATTTTTGGTGCACTGCATGAAAAACTCTTGATGGCACAACAAATTGTATCAGTTAAATATTCCAACCGAAAACAATAGGGTACTCCAAGTAGACAATCAAGCATTAGAGATGCCACTTCCCAGCAATGGTTTTCTTGGAGCTTCACAATGATTTCAGCAAGACCCTCTAGACTGGTCCTCCAATGAACTGGAAAGCCTTCAACGGATTTAAATGGGAAAGAATTTTCACTGCTTTCCTCTTCAGCATTTTGAACTTGGGCCACAACTGAAGCTAAGCATCTTGAGTATATAAAACACTGTGCTGATGTAATTGTCAATTTCCTTGCCAAACGATGATGAAGATTCCAACATAGCTCAATAGTTGGATTAAGCTTGGTGAGAATATTTTCCAAGCCTTTAGAGAGATCTTCTATTTCTTCTGTCAATAAATTATAGTTGTTTTGTTTTAAGGATGCACCATCAAAGTCAATGCTTTCCAACTTCTCATGATTCTTGGGTGGAGAAAAATTCTTGCAGGCATCACTGAGAAACCATGAAGACATCTCTGAGCCATTGTCAGGAAGCGACCCTGTGTTGATACTAGAAAACTGGGCCAACTGAAGTGGGACAATACCAAAGACTCCTAAAGTCTGAATTAACACAACTTTGCAGCTATCCAGAGCAGTCTGAAATGCACAGAGGTAGTCATGAAAAGTATTGGTTGGCTCAAAGGTAGTAAAATCAACCCACAAAGTTAAGGAGTCTAATATTTCTCTTTTATGTTGAAAGGATAAATCAGTGAAGACAGAAGCCAGAACAAATATCGTCAATGCCCTGTTGCATGCTTTTTCTGCAAGTGTATCTCCATTCTCTTTTTTCTGTCTAATATCAACTAAAAGCTCCTCAAAGCACAATGACTCAAAATTAAGACATGAATCATCAACCAGTGTCTTTTCCTCATGAGACACCTTGCATAATGCATATGATATGAGTGGCTTCAAGAGGTGCATTATAGAGCTCAGAAATGGGACATCACAGTATGAGGCTTTACAAAGAGACACCAATACTTGCACTACTCTAGGCATTTCTGGCACCATGTCATCCATGTGCTCAATAACAATGGCTTCGAGAATGTAAAGAATAATCACTTTGGCATTTTTTGCAACATAACCTTTCAAGTAATCACTACCATTTTGAGTAGTAATTTGATTGTGTATAAGGAACTGCCATGAGCACAAATCAGAAAACCAACACAAGATATCAGGAAGAACACTGGAAGATAGAGATCGCAGCTGCAGTCCAACAGCCTCCAAAATGTGCTCCCCAAAAGCTTCAAATTGCTTTTTCAAATTTGGAAAGAACTTATTAAGATCAGGGTACATAGCATGAAAAGATTGGTCTCCATATTGTTGGTCAGAAGCTTCAAATCCCTTATGGATTGGAAAATCTTGTTTGACACCTATCTGTTCAATCTTTCCATCTTCATGTTTTTGGTTGACAACATTATCTACTGCTGCAAGCTCATCAGCAAAAATTGACAGTAAACAAGTCAGTTGTGACAGATCTGTAGCAAGGAAAAGCCGCTCCTTTGCATACTGTTTTGCATTACGAGATACTGCCATCCAGCCAAGAAACCTAACAAGAGGATAAGAACTCTGAGAAAACATAGATATTCTTTCCAACCATGCTGATGGTGGAATCAAGCTACCACAGCGAAATCGATTGTTGACATTTAAGGCAAAGTCTGAGCCTTCACTGCCACTTGAAGCAATTACCAACCTTTGAAGCAGTATCCAACGCCGTTGCACCCCATGTATCTTCTCTGGATCCAACTGCAGATTGCCTTCTTTTAACTGATAATAAAACGATGTTAGCATTGCATTGAGATCCTCAGCAGATCCTAATATGATATCAATCACTTCTTCAGGAGCACAGTACAACTGTGTAGCTGAATGCAACAAAAAGACAAGGCAGTGCATAAGAATTTCACGCATCGAGTGTTGCTCCTTTTTCAACCGTCGAATCAGAAAACAGCATAGCAGAGCTTGATTTTGCCGAACCAATGTGATAGCATCTGCAGATTGCATATCAAGAGAAGACAACTTTATGACTTGCCCATCAACTTCTTCATGGAAGTACGGAACATATTCCCCATCTGATCTGCTTCTCAGAAACTTCCTGTCTAATTCAGCAGCCTCAAGCATTAGCTGAAGAACAATTTTGTCCCTTTTCTTTTCAAGAAGAGCTATTGTTTCCAAGTCAACACTATTCTTTCTAGAAGCATTTCCCACCTTTGCAGCTTCACAAATTTTAGAATTGCTAGTCTCGCTAGCATTCATGCAACTTGCTAATTTAGGATTGGATCTGAAAGACACCATGAAAAACGGATTCACATAGCACTCTGCTGATAAGAGCAAAGCATCTATAGAAGCATCATGACCTTCAACAGCTACCTCATTCTGTAAGTGCAAGTCTAAAGCCAGGCGACGAAATTCAGAAGCCCTAAGTTCACAGTCACGATAGTTTATAAGTTGAAAATAGTCTGCTTGCAAGTTGAAGTATTCAGCAGTGAAGCCTGCATCTAATACTAAGCCATTTGGAAACAGATGAACAATTTTTTTCTCAATTATATGTTTTAACTCAGAGTTGGTATGGCTGGAATCCAAGATATATTCATTGGGACTACCGGAAACATTTGCCAGTACTATATTTCGAAGTTCTGTAGGTGCAAAAAGAAGACTAACATCTTCAAATATATCCACCTTTGCAACATTATCAGGAAAATCAACCTTACCATCTGCATCATCTTGGTTACTTGACTTTGTGGAAGCTATGGAATGGCGAACAGGAGAATGGAATGGAGCAGTTGAAGCTTCATGCTCAAAATTTTTTAAAGTAGGAGACTTGCAGAGATCAATTTCAGGAGGCAACTGCATGTGAGGCTCCAATATTGAGAGAAGTATGCTGTACAGAATATTACAGATCACTTATCAAGTACAAAAGTAATGTATAAGCAGCACAAGAACCAATATTATATTTTTAATGCTTTCAATGATCAAAGGGTAAGTTTGTTTATGCTTTCTTGCTTGCTAAAATTGATAGAAACATCCAAGCATTTGCATAATTTTTTTTTTCATTTTATAAGCCTTTCTAGAAAAAAGAAATTGCTAATGGAAAACATTCTAGCACCATTATCATATAGGTGTGGGATACCTAGGAGCAACTGATCCACGCCTCCATTCAGATTCCAAGGAAGAAAGAACAGCTGGCTTTAGGACAGCTGTTCGGATGACATTGAGAGAAATTACACAATTTTGTTCCTGCTTTTCCATAAAAGTGAAAGAAACATCACCAAATGCTATGGTGCTCCGCAATGCATAGATGGCAGGATCAAGAAAAGGCTCTAGCATCTCCAGTAGAAAGAGAATTTTGTGCTTAACCTCCTGAAAGGTTTACAAAAGATGGCGAGAGACAGATAAGTTAACCGTAATATCAGAATAAAGAACAACTCCGCATTTGAAAATAAAAAATGTAAATGAATATAGAAATATGTGATCCTGAATCTTAAAAAGCTCTTATTAACGGCACAATTCACACATTTATATGAGAGAATTTCAACAATTTTCTTTCCCAAATGTGGAAGTGCTGGAATAATGCAAGTGTAAGTGTGAAGTGAAGTGAAATGAAAGGAAGTCCCACATTAAAAAGTGAGAACCAAGAGGAATAATGCTTTCTTTGAGTTGGATGTTATATACTTGTATCAAAGCCATGAGTACTGTTACTTGAGGCTAAAAAATATTTTCCCGGCCTTTTAAGCCCCATGGTCAAACAGGAGGCAGTTAAATCCCAAGGTACTTCAAACCAAACAAATAACCAAACGCCAAAACATGACATGGTACCTTATACTTCCCTAATATATCATCCATGTGACCAGACAAAGCCAGCACAATATATTTGAGAGCAGCACGTGCACGAGTTGGGAAATGGCGAGCACCCTGAAAAGCATAAAAAGGAAAGCAAGCCATCAGCTAAAACGATGAAATAAATTCAGATGCAAGAATAGCCAACAAAACTATTACTCATTACTTCTTCCCCAGATTTCTTTCTCTGTACTTACAGAATTTCTTTTTTCTTTCCATGCTGCTCCCAACTCCCAATTCAACTGATTATGATGTACAGGAATTTTCATCTTTACAGGAATCTTAACGACAAGGACACAGGTGAATTACCTTCCCTGCTTTCTTTAATTTGAACCTGTTCTCTTGATTCCTAAGCAAGATAGGAAGATTTGGTTGTTTGGATTCTTCTAACTACTCTTACAACTCCTTCTACCTCATGTTATTTCATGTGACTTGAATTCTGGATATGTTTTCTTATGGACCCTAATTGTGACCTAGCACAAAAGGTTTCCCATTGCAACCTGAAAGAATATCTTTTTGTGAGGTTTGTGGTGGTAATGAAGGGTATGGGCCAATAGGGTAGGGCCCTGAGCCTACCATTGACCTAGTTGAGGGATGAGGGAGCATGCCAGCCCCACAAGTAGGGACAGCAACGAGTCTGATATTTTCAGGTAACTGATTCGACCAAACCATACTATGACGGGTTTAAGTTGTATATAATTGGGTTTGGGACACGTTCGGGTTTGGGAATTAATGCCCATGACAGGTTGGGATTGGGTTCGGGTTTTATATGTTCATACTCATTACATGAACATGTTTATATAAATAATTAACTAGTATAAAATATATATTATTATAATAATATTTTGTTATGTATTTTCATTTAAAATTAGAATTTTAATATTTTGTAGAAATATTAAAATGAAAATTAATAATAAAAAAATACATTTTTATACAGATTAGTAATTAAAAATATATAAATAGGATGGGTTCGGATAGTTTAGAATAGATTTTAATCGGTTCAATTAGAGTTCAGTTATTCAAAATATTAATCAAAGTCGGGTTCAGGTAGAGTGATTTTTGTGGATACCCACCCATTGACATCCCTACTCCACTGTATGGACCAATATGATATTTTCTACCTATTGCGGCAGTATTATGAGAGTTTCAGTAAAACATAATAGGATTAAGCTTTGAAAGTTCTGAGAGATTGTATCTTGCTCTTTTCATCATAGAAGAACTTGTATCTCTGTCTTGCCCATATACACAAATTTTGCAGTCGAACCATGTAAATCATGTGTTCATTCTTCTTTCTCTCTGTTTATAGTGTGATCGTGTAAGTGTTATTGTTTGTGTCATAGATATGTGTACCTATTCTAACACATATCTTATGTTAGAAACTAGCTGCTGCTGATTAAGTAATCCGAAAGGGATTATCGGATTAGTATGTAATGGAAGTTGTATTTTAAGTTTTTCATTTTATGTTTCAGTTGCAACATTTTGTTTTCACTTTCCATGTAACTGAATATGGGGAGTTAGCTCCTTTCTGTTTTAGACAGTTATTCAAGTAGTTATTATAGAGCTTTAAGATTGTTATTATAATTTTCAAAGACGTGATGGGAAAAACAAGTTGTGTTTTCTGTCAAAAGCCTATGTTCCTGGATAATTTGAGATTGTGGGTTATCACTTAATGTCCCCGAATTTGTTCTCTTTAATCATAGGTTGAAAGAGAGGGAAATCAGGAAAGCTTTCTGATTCATTTGATTCCATTGATGGATTTTCTGTTTATCATCCCATAAAACTCAAGCCCAGGGCTGTCACAGCTCATTTCTAGGAAGAACTGCTCTTTTTAAGCACCATGCATGAGGGCTTGTCTCAAAAATTGGCATTTTGTGTGTTGTCACATGCCACCTATTTTTTACATTGTGAGGTGACTTGCGCCATTTGGAATTGCCCCCTTTTTTTTTTGTTGACTTGGGTTTGCTTAGATATGTTGGAGATGTTTAAAATCTCAAGCTGGGGCCTGTCACAGCTTATTTCTAGGGAGAATGCTCTTTTAAGCATCATACATGAGGCCTTGTCTCAAAAATTGGCATTTTGTGTGCGTCACATGCCAATTTTTTTGCATTGTGAGGTGACTTGCACCATTCACCATTCGAAATTGGCTTTTTTCTGTTGAGTTGGGTTTGCTTAGATATGTTGGAGATGTTTGTTGATTTAAGATGGAGAGAATTTGGTGAGCAGTATTTCATTGTAGTAAGGAATGAACAGTTTTCTTGGCTTTGTTGTTAGCTTCTGCATTGGGGAATTTTAGAGGAGTGTCTTTAGGTGCTTATCAGATGATTGGAGGGAACTACATCACTAATCCAATATTTTAACACGTGTTCATGTTGTTTAGTTGAGGAGGCTGCTCAAGACTCATTGGAAGAGAGAGCCTTAGATCATGGAAATTTGAATCTAAAATATGCTTGCTTTATTGTAAATAATTGTCTAGATATAGAAATTACAAAAGAGTCCTTCCAGAAACTAATTCCTAGTAATTAGAATTCTATTTCCTACTAGTTCCAGTTTCAATGAATAAACTAAATCCTAATACTAATCCTATCCGGTATCCATAATACCATCCAATTTTAGCAAACTGCTACCTGAAAGGATGGCTCTTATGCAGATATGTTATATCAGGTCCTGACTTTCTTCCTTCTCATAGTAATCTTTGTCTTTCAAGTTCTCCTTGTATGACAAGTCTAAACATCGTTTTTGCTACCATTTAGCTCTCTACTGACATGAAAAGACACATTTAATCTAGAAACCACAGCTACTGTTGGCGATAAGAAGAAGGAAGTATCTCTCTCATAGTAACTATTATGTTAGACCACAACAATGATATATAAACAGATAACTGAAATTGAAAGACCATCTAAATTTCCATCAACTATTTTCAAACCAGATACTAAACAAAGAACTCCGTTTTTTCCCAATTAATCATAAGGTCCTCAGTAAGAGGATAAAAAGAACACAGTTTCACATCTGAAAGTTAACATATTAATCCCTGCTACTGGGGCCAAATATTGCACTTCCAGATAAATATAGCAGTCAAAATCACTCACAAAGTTATGCCTTCTTCCCTCAACTATAGCCAAAAATATAACTACTTGATAAAATAACGATACACACCTGAATTGTGCCAAGAAGGTCCTCTAGGAGCTCCACAGTTAGATCAACCTATATCAAAATCAGCAAAAAGTTCAGACACAAATAAATCTGTAAAGGCATGTCTATGCGCGCGCACACACACACACACACACACACACACACACACACATATAAAGAGAGAGAGAGAGAGAGAGAGAGAGAGAGAGATTAAAGCACATGAAGAAATTGAAGACAGATGGTTAGACCACCAGTCTATCACCAACCTTTGCAATGACCTGAGACATCCAGGGTGCTAGCACGCTTGAACATAGATCAATGAGGACACATGCAGCTTTAGCCTGTAAAAGAGGATTACAGCAGTAAGTAACCAAATGAAAATACCAGATTACATAGAAAGGGAGGCTCAAGGCCTAAGAATTAGTTAGTAAATGATTTTTCTTAATGAAAAATGACAGTTGGCAGCTATATATTCCCAATTTCCTGTGATTGAATTTTAGTAATATCTTTTGATATTTGGACTATATCCAATGCAAGAATATCATGTCAAATGGCCGACACCATTGGAGAAAGGGCTAAAAAAATTTGGAGATCAATGTGAAAGGTCAAATTGCTTAAATATGCAATCACTTTTTAGTTCAAATTCTTGCAGTCAAAATTCCACCTCTGATTAGACAAGATGGGACAAACAATTTACAGGAAAAAATCACTCATATATTTGTGTATAGGCAACGGCTTTGCAAGATTGGTACATGTCACACATGTAATACCTAACTCGTAAGGAACATAGCTCCATTACAGATTCAAAAAAAAAAAGGAGGCCAGGTAATATGCAATGCTAGGATAGTAAAAGCAGACTGCAAGAAACCAACATGTGATGGTGAATAGGATGATAAATAGCCAGCGCAAGCTTGAAGAAGAGGACGGTACACTGCCGAACAAGACATAGCTACAATCTGCAATCACAACCACCATTGTCAGCATAATAATATCTTAAAATGAAATATTTTTCTACAATAAACAAAAGCACTATGTAATTCTAATCTATGCAAAGGAAAAGGTTTAAATTAGGAATGATGTAACTTGAGATAGGGCTTGTTGTACAAAAGGCTGCTTCCATTGAGAAAAGGCATCATCAACATGTTCGCCAATGCTGCTCACAGAAGGACGCAGTGCTACAGAAAGTCGAGACACACATGTCAAATAGAATCATCAAGATATGCCAAATGCCAATAAATTTGGGCCAACAATCCTCACATGCTTAAAATGCTTAACAAGCTTCTTTGTCAAATAAAAATTTTTGGATTAACAAGCCTCTTACAGATGCAAAGTTATTGACTAAATAGAAAACAATTTCACAGGAATCAGCTGGCCATTTGAAGGGCAATTAAACTTAAACCATACAGAAAGTTACGTATCATTAGTGTAGGACAAGTTTTACATAAAGACTATGTGCCATTATGGGTTTATTTTCTTTTAATAAGCAAACAAAATTCACTAGGAAGAGTGCCAAAAGGAGTATAACTACATGAACATCTCTTAGCCATTTGTGTTGTGATAATTGCATTCCTTGAATGAAAAATACAACTGACTATCCATATAAGGGACACCTATTTCAACCTCCCATGATAATTATTAGTCCCTTGCTTCCTGAAGGGGACAAGTTCAACAGCATATTAATGTTATATGGTATTCCATAACTGGTATGACACCTTCCTGGAACTTTAAGAGTAACTTAAGGTGTCTCATTTGTGATACTTGACCTGGAAGCAAAGCTTGTACAAGTGGTAAAGCAGACCAAAACTCAGAAAAGCTTTCTGCCAATTTGCGGCAAAGCAAAGGCTGCAAAATAGGGGAAAGAAAAAAAGGTAAAATTGGTAGATAAAGCTGGTAGCAAACAGAAATCATCAACAAATAGGTGCTTAAGAAGTGTTATGTCCCTAATACTGTAATCAACCTGAGACGCACAAGCATAAAGAACATGTAAAATGCCTTCTTCCACTGCCCCTATATCCAAGACATTTAGAATGCTAGAGTCCCATTGATCATCAGGGATCAGAAATTCTTCTCCAAACAAGCTTGAGTAATCAACTAGAGGTACCGGGTTTGATAATTCAGATTTTGAAGTCTCATCTGGAGCAGATGTAACTTCATTGGCAGTAGTTGATGGTTCTTGAACAGTTATAGGCTCTATAAGTTTGTACAGGATTCTAGAAGCCTGAAATAGATGAATCAACACCCATAAGTCAACAATTAGCCACTCAATTTTAAAGCATCACGTGTTGATCCATTACCATTCTGCAAACAGTTCCCAGATCAGATTCTTTATGTGCCTTTCTCAGCAACACAAATATCACATCTGGACGGAACACCATGGAACTAGAAGTTGATGAGATAAATGTAGACATGCATCGTGACCTTCTTGGCTACACATGCAAAAAGGTGGTTACTATGACATTCCCATTTAAAAATAACAAATGAGTGCATCTAACAACACCAAGATGATGCTCAATACAAGATTATGAAAATCAATCAAGAACAGACATTAAGCAAAATCATGAACAGTAACAAGTAAATGGTCATGCAATGTCGAGAACTGCAAATACTGAAAGAACATTTCAGCACAGTACTTTTTGGCCATATGCAACAGGAACCGTTCAGATAGTCAAAAGGGATGAATGACCATTTTTATACACATTCATCCAAAGACTAAACAATAGTGAGACAAGGAAATAAGGACATCAAAAGAACAGAGTCTGAGATGTTACCTCAAAATTAGAAGAAACAGTTAAGGCTGATGAAGGCTGATTGTTCTTAGGGACTTCAGAGTCAGATATATTGCCTCCAGACCTTGCAGTTTCTCTGCAGTAATTCCACAATATTTGCTGTCAATTGAAATAGATATCGGAGCACAGTACATGTGCAAATAAATAAAAATTAATACAAAGAGATCCTACTAGCATTAGTAACAAACTTTTATTAGCGCGAAACTGTATACCAAAAAAATTTGATAGGTCTTGCTTTGTCGGAAATTACTGTATACATAGGTAAATGGAACTAGTCACCTCCATGTGAGTGGAAAGACAACAAAACTGGCTAATCCAGACTTGGAGCATCCTAGAATCATAAGGAAACCAGATTCTAGACATCCTAGCTGGGGGAATTACTAATCCATTAATTTACTAATCTCCAGCAACAATATTTCTGGAAGAATATAGCATGTGAGTCAAACAACTCAAAGATGAGTTTTCACCTACAAACAATTAGGCAAACTTCTTAGCATCAGGCTACTGGC
>CAOGCB010551365.1:0-14363 GCA_948266635.1 Cnidoscolus chayamansa | reverse complement strand
CCCCCCCCCCCCCCCCCCCCCCCCCCCCCCCCCCCCTGATTAACAAATCCATGCAAAATTTTTATTCTAAAAAGGGTCTTATTCACCAAACCATTTGTTCTAATACTCAACAAAATGCCATAGCTGAGCGAAAAAATCGCTTTCTCCTAGAGATCACTAAGGCCCTTATGCTTCAATCTCATGTCTATACCTATTTATGGCCAGAAGCTGTAGCTACTGCTACTTACCTTGCTAATCGCCTCCTGACTAAAATCCTCAACTTTCGCATTCTGATCCAAACCTTAGCAGATCATACACGAGTCCCCCCAGCCTTGGCACTCTCGCCCTGTATCTTTGGATGTTCTGTCTTTGTTCATATCCCTAAGAAAGAATGAATTAAATTTGATCCTTGTGTTGAGCAATGTGTGTTTGTTGGATACGGAGTTTATTAAAAAGGATATCGCTGCTATAACCTAAAAACTCGTCACACGTACACCATTATGGACTGTGATTTTCTAGAAATCGAATATTTCTATTCTGGCACGTCCAGTGGGGCCTCCCAATCCACTGTTCAAGGGGAGCAAGAACTTGAGAGAGAACCACTGTATTAGTTGTTCAACAATACATTATCACCTCAATTCAATGATCAGGTCTCTGACAACGAAGTACAGTCCGAGCCAGTACCAGACATGCCCATGCCTGCTCGATCTCCTTCTACAGATATCTCTGAGGTTAGTAATTCATCAAATTCTGATATTGTTCCTACTACTTTCTCTAACCATGAGAATGCAGAAAGTGAGACAATAGGGGGAGATTCACCACAGTGATACATTCCTCCACCTAGGAGTACATGAGGGGTACCTCCAAAGAGATATATACTAGAACATGAAAATAGTTTGAGCTGATATCCTATGGCAAATCTGGTCAAGGGAAACTTGACAGGAACTGTGAAAGTTGCTTCTACAACATTATATGCAGAAGATACTCCCAGAACAGTGCAAGAAGCTATAGAGACCTGAATGGCAGAAAGCAATGTAGATTGAGATGAATGCCCTAGAAAAGAATGGTACGTGGGAAAAATATTTATTGCCTACTAAGAAGAAAGCAGTGGGATGCAAATGGGTCTATACAATCAAGCAGAAGGCAGATGGCACAATAGAAAGATGTAAGGCTAGACTGGTAGTGAAAGGGTATACTCAGACATACGGTATTGACTACTCAAAAACTTTTTCTTTGGTAGCCAAAATTGATACTATCAGAGTATTATTCTCCATTGCAGCTAATCTAGATTGGCCCCTTCACCAGTTCGATGTCAAGAATGCTTTCCTTCATGGAGACTTAGCAGAGGAGGTGTATATGGAGGCTCCACCAGGTTTCTCTCACAATTTTAATCCACACGAGTCGTGTAGATTAAAAAAGGCTTTATATGGGTTGAAGCAATCTCCAAGGGCATGGTTTGGGCGGTTTACCATGGCAATGAATAAATATGGGTATCAATAGAGTAACTCAGATCACACCTTTTTTCTGAAGAAAAAAAGGGAAAAAATTACCTGCTTAATTATTTATATAGATGATATGGTTATCACTGGAGATGATGAAGAAGAAATATCAAGGCTTCGAGACAACTTGTTTGAAGAATTCGAAATGAAGGATCTGGGAAATTTGAAATACTTTCTGGGTATTGAAGTGTTGTGATCCAGACAAGGCATTTATATATCTCAGAGGAAGTATGTCCTCAATTTGTTGGTTGAAACAGGTATGATTGACTTCAAACCTGCTGAAACTCCTATTATGTCAAATCATAGGTTAAAAATTGTAGAAGAGGCTGAGTCAGTAGATAGAAGGAGGTACTAGCATTTGGTCAGAAAACTCATTTATTTGTCTCACACAAGACCTAATGTAGCATATGCAGTTGGAGTAATCAGTCAATTTATGCACAACCCACAGAAGGATCACATGGATACTGTGCTATGGATATTGCGATACCTAAAGGGTTCGCCTAGAAGAGGTATTTTATTCAAGAAAAATGGGCATCTCAGAATACAGGGTTATACTGATGCAGACTGGGCTAGCAATCCAGTGGATCAGCGGTCTACATTAAGATATTTTACTATGGTTGGAGGCAACTTGGTTACTTGGAAGAGTAAGAAACAAAAGGTGGTATCATTATCCAGTGCAGAAGCAGAATTTTAGGGTATAGCTTAAGGATAGCTGAGCTATTATGGTTCAGGAAATTATTAACTGAGTTAGGCTTTCCACCTAAAGAGGCTATTCCGTTGATGTGCGATAATAAAGCTGCAATAGTATATCAGAGAATCCAGTCCAACATGACAGGACAAAGCATGTTGAAGTTGATAGACATTTCATTAAAGAAAAACTTGAAGGGGGGATCATCAGACTGCCATTTGTTCGATCAAAAGATTAGTTAACTAATATTCTTACAAAAACTGTGACTGGGAGAATATTTTATGATGCTTTGAGCAAGTTGGGCATTGGAGATCCTACAACACAACTTGAGAGGGAGTGTTAGAAAATAGAAAACAATATCATTATAAAATAGAAAACATCCCTTGATGTAGCCTATTACCTTGTGATACCCTCTTATACAGCATGTGATGTAGTTTCCTCATGTATTATTTAAGAATGTCCCTGTAACAATTGTGAAATATACAAGAATGCAATAAAACAAATTATTTCATGCACTTTTCAATGTGGCGGATAATCCTTCTATGCATATGATAAACATGTAGGGGGATAGGGGGTCCCTTTGTTTAAGTCCACATTTTGGAGAGAACGTCTCCCCTAAAGATCTGTTCATCGCTACTTGATATATTACCATAGTTACGAACATCATGATCATACGAATCCATTTGTCATGAAATCATAACTTCCTCATCATCATTGCCAAGAATTTCTAGTCCACCCTATCATACGCTTTACTAATGTCTATTTTCAGTGCCACTTCTCCTTCTGCCCCACGGTTCTTCCTATTCATATGGTGAATAATCTCGAAAGCTACCATGACGTTATTTGTTATCAATCTCCCTGGAACAAATGTCGACTGCATATTTGAGATCAGGGTTGGGAGCAGTCGTTTCAGTCTATTTGCTAGAGCCTTCGCCAAAATCTTGTAAACCACATTACAGAGCGATATGGGTCTGAAGTCCTTCATCTGAGAGGGAGTGTTTGTCTTGGGGATTAGCATTATAATCATGTCATTTAGAGTCTCTAGGAAACAACCTTATTCAATCCATTTTGTGCAGCTTGAGAGGATTTGGTCGCCTATGATGTTCCAGAACTTTTGGAAGAACGCAGGATTAAAATTGTCAGGGCCTGGGCTCTTATCAGGGTGCATTTGGAATGTTGCTATTCTAAGTTCTTCCTTTGTGAGTGGTGTTATTATTGACTCATTTTCCTCCCTTTCTACTTTTAGTGACAGAAATTTCTGTCACTGATACCCTATTTTTTGTAGTGGCAGTATCCCCACCTGTTGCATAATTGATGAGTATAGTAGCAAGTACTTCCCTATGTACGACTTAAAACTATGTAAACATATTATGTTATGTATGAAATGTGATGTTATGTTACATGTTAAATGTTATGTGTTATATGTATGTGATATGTAGGCTACAGAGATGATAATATTGGTGTGGTGAACATTCAGGGACGAATGTTCCTCAAGGTGGGAAGTATGCAATGCCTAGTACTGTTTCAATGTTGGATTTCAAAATTTTCAATGGAATATTTGTGGAATATTCGAAAATTAGACCGAAATAATGAATAAGGATTAAAATGTAAAATTAAAAATATTAAATAATTAAAATGCGAAGTAAATAAGATTTAAAGACTAAAATGCAAAGAATGAAATAATTAAACGACTAGGAGCAGAATTTAGAAATAATTGGCGAGATAATGGAGGTAAGGGAACCAAACCCAAGGTTTGTATTCCCAAACCTCCAGTTGAACCACTCTCACTATATAAGTGAGAGGGGTTAGGGTGGAAAGGGTTTAGAATCCTAAAATTTGTTTTCTCCTTCCTCTCTCTATACTTGTGGTGCAGCGAGTTAGGAATCAAGGAACAAGGGGAAACTTAAGTTTGTGAGAATCAGTAGAAGGGAAGCTTAGGAATCAAAGTGCACTAGAAGAACTCACCTTAGGAAGTGGCAAATCAAGAGCGATCAAGCCATATTAGGGAGACCATCGACGAGTCTTGAAAGATCCGTGCTTTAATCCACCAATCCTCCTTTAAAAAGGTTAGTAACATGATTCTAAGTTTCTGTTGGAGATAATCTAAGTTAAAAACATGTTAAATGATGAAATGTTCATGAAAAATGGTGTTTTAGTCTAAAACTCGATTTTCTTATATCTAAGTAAATGTATGATGATTTATTAGTAAGATGATATTTTTATGAAGTTTCAGTTATGAGAACACCACAAATATTGATGCATTGTGATTTGGTGGTCATTTGTGGATATTTGGAGGGAATTTGCTAAAGTTGCAGGTTGTTGTTGAAAATGTATAAGAAATTACTATGAATGTAAGAAAATGTTGTCTATGTTATGTTCTTAATGTTTGATGATGTTGTTGAGTTGATATGTTGCTGAAATAAGTTTTAGAATGTGTTTTTGAGATTGAAAATGTTTTTAACAAGTTCTGGAAACTATAAATGGTAAAAAGCTGGGTTTTTTACCTTTTAGGAAAAACTCAATTTTTGATAGTCAGAACATTGGTTTGACTACTGGGAACGAGGCTTCTTATCGAGCCATAGTAGTACCTAAAGGTACTATTGAGGTACTTCTAGTAACTCGACATAATAAAAATAGAATGGTTAAAGGATGATTATTGAGTTATCGTTTGACCACGGTCAATAAAAAATAGTTTGACAGTCAAAGGATGAGCCATGGAATCATTTGGCTAGGGCTATAGTTCGATGACAAAAGGATGTAAGTAAGAAATCACTTAGTAATATGTTACAGTCTGGTTCCGAGATATCATAGCTCAATATCACTTGGATGAGTAGGAAAATGACTCGGATCAGGTGAGTTATTCACAGAAAGGTTCATCCTGAATCATTCGGATTCTAGATCATAATACCAATAGTTCGAAGAGTAACTTATATGTATGTTAATAAGTGTGTAATGATTTTATACTATATGGGGAGTCATGGAGTATTTCTTTAAAGTATTTTAGTCTATAGTCAGTCTTTTATCCTAGTCTGCCATACAGAACGAGACCAAGGAAATCAAGGACAATATGGTTAAGGCGAGGCATTTGTCTTCACACACATATCGGTGAGTGGATATAAACCTTTTATGATATAGAAACCAAATTAATCTTTTTAGAATGCCCATGCATCATAATGACTAGGTTGTTGTATTAAATGCACGATATATATTGCACTACATTAATCATGATCTATGAACAGTAATTATAGATAATCTGAAAATCACTCATGTTAATGTTATGTCCCTCGAAAAGGTCCTTAAAAAATATCATTCGGTATGTCCCTCTGAAGTAAAATGTTAAGACCTTGGGATTTTTCTTGAGATCAATGTGCTATGTATGATGAATATGGTAAGTCCATAATTGGTTGAAAGGAGTTGGTGTGGCATATGAATACTTACGGGAAGTAGATAGCCCAGAAGGTATTCGAGTCGTTCTAAGAAGATAGCTTACCAATTAGAACTATTCAAGGATTTCTGTGACAATGTTATCTAATGTGAATTGTTATCTAATGTGATGCATACACAAGCACGAAAATAATATTTTATATATGTTTTTTTGTCTCTACTCACTTGGCTATTCAAATAACTTACCACTTTTATATCCCTCGCCCATCCCTATCCCCACACCATTTTTCACAGGCCATCTAGGAAGTACTGGGGCAACAAGGTAGAGTGGAGGTGTCATGGATAGTGGTTGTATAATTTGCCCTTAGGATATGTTTAAGTTTGATTATGTATAAACTAAATAAAGAAAAAAAATGCTAATGTAATGTTTATTTAAGTAAATGTTTAGATCTCATAAATTAATTTATGGTTATTTATGTTCGAGCATACTATATGTGTAATACTTGACACTTTTCCAACACCGAATTTCAAGTTTTCAATCGGAATATTCATTGAATATTCAGAAATCGAGCAGGAGTAGTGATTAAGGGTCAAAATGTTAAGTTAAAAGACTTAAAGGACTAAAATATAAATTTCAAGGACTAAAATATAAATTTTAAGGACTAAAATGAAAATAAAGAAAAGTTGGATGATTAAAGTGAAGTTTGGCTAGCAAGCCTAGAGGACCAGGTTCGACAACTGAACTTAAAGGTTCGGTTGCCGAAAGTAGTTTGCCACCTCCATTATAAATAGTGGAGGCAGCTGACTAAGTGAAGGATTTTGACAACTTCATTATCCTTCTAATTCTATCAACCCTCATAGGAAAAAAAATCTAAGTTCTCAAACCTAAGATGAAATAAGCAAGAATCAAGTAAGAAGTTAAAGAAAAATTGAAGAAAAGATTAAGTAGGGGAACTTGTAAGAAATTGTAGAACAAGTTGAGAATTTGAAGTTTCCAACAAGTGTCAAGCTAATCCATGTTACTTGTGATGTTTAATGTTTAGAGATGATGAATGGTTAAAGAAAATAGGACATGCAAGATGATTGAGGTTAAGTTAGAGGAAAAGATGATAAAATGGCAAAATGATCAAAAGATGAACAATGAATGAATGTATTCATGTTAAAATATGTTTAATGATCTTAGGAATGTACAAGAAGATTGATTATAGGAATGCATGTAAAGAAATTGTTTAAGTTAAAATGTACGTTTAGGTTTATGGAATTTTATGAAAATGATGAATGCATGTGAATTATGAATACATGTTAATGAAATGAGAGTAGTTGAGTTAAGAATGATGTAATTGATTGTTTAGAAGTAAATTTGATTGAGTTTGCAGGTTTTGGCATGAAAATCATGCAAGAACTGAATGTTTTGGTCACTGCCAAAACCCAGGTTAGGCGGCTAAGGTCGGTTTTTATGCTACCGAAAATGGAAGCAGCTCATAGGGAAGGAATGAAAATCTAGCTTGGCCACCGAAGGTGGACTTTCGGCCATCAAAACTGGGGCACAAGGGGGGCTTGTGGTAGCCGAATCTTGCTACTAAAAGAGAGACTTTAGTCTTTGTATAAGAGACTTCCGCCTGTCAAACTTGCCGCCGAAAGTCCTTTAGACAATAATTTTAACCTAAATTGCTAGGGTTATAATATGTTTATGCTATGTCAATGAAGGGATCCTGGGATTATTTTAAGTATGTTTTAAGGTCAAAATATAGTCTCTAATATGATATTCAAAATACAGGATCAGACTTCAAAACTTAAGGACATCAGTAACGAATCGAGGATTCGTCAAGTATGACAAAGTTTTCAAGTGAGTGGATATTTACTAAATGCTTTATGATATAGAAAATACATATTTACAGCATGCTCATGCATCACGACTATTATAGATTGTTTTGCATTAGATCACAAGATATGTTGCATTATATTGATTCATGATATGTGAAAGGTGATATTGGACGACCCTCAATTCCATATGTTTATGTTTTATGACTATGGATTATATCCCTAGTAATGTCCCTCAGATACATTTTATGTGTCTGTTTGGCATATCCTTAGGGATGTACCACAGACTGTCCCACGAAAGTAACACTAGAGAGGTTGAGACATTCTAAGGAATATTTACATTATGTTTATGATATGGTAAGTCCCAGATAGCCGAAAGGAGCTTTTGGGTGCATATTTAATGTTTCATTAGTTTCCAGGAAGATGGCTTGCTAATTAGATCTACTGAGGGATCTTGGTGACAATATTTACCTAAGGTGAAATGTTTGATGATGTTGCATGTGGATGAGCATGAAAGTTATGTTTTATGTATTTGCACACAAAACTATTTTAAAATAGCTTACCCATTTCATGTTATCCCATCTCATTTTTCATAAGCATGTAAGACGTATCGAAAAACACTGGGTAGCTCAAACGTGTCTCTATAAAAGTTAATTATGTATGATTTGCCCTAGGAAAGTTGAATGCTAAATGTTAAAGAACCATGTTAAAGAATATACTTTTATGATTTCATGTATTTTAAATATTATGTTTGGATTTATGGTACATATGATGATGTTTATATGATGATGTGTACAGGTGTATGTAAGACACTTATACTAGAAATTTAATTATTCCTTAAGTTTATATTGTACCTAAATCCTGTGAAATGCATGAGATCATTATGATAATGTTTTATGTTAATGTTAATGAAATGGAAAAGGTTAATATTATGTTATGTTTACGGCTTGTTAGCATTTCAATCACCTGGTCAGGATTCTAATGCCGGTAGCAATCGGCGAGGGCAAGCGGTTACATCAACAACTTTTCTCCCTAAACCCATCACTTAAATACTCAATCTATCATTTATGAACACCATGTTTAATTTTACCATTTTCCCTCAAAACTATCCATTACATATTTAATTCATCCAACATAAACCTTTTGATCACTAATCAATATTTTTGATATTTAATGAAGATATAATTTATTCCCTTATACCTAAACTATTTGTGGCCTTTGAAAAGATGGACCGATTTATTTGAACCTGATATTCAAGAGTATGCATACGGCCAATGTCATCTTTATCAAATATTGTCCTCTCTCAACACAATCTATACACTTCTATGCACTTGACCCATCACTTAAATACTCAATCTATCATTTATGAACACCATGTTTAATTTTACTATTTTTCTCTCAAAACTATCCACTATATGTTTAATTCATCCGACACAATCGTTTTGATCATTAATCAATATTTTTGATATTTAATGAAGATATAATTTATGCCCTTATACCCAAACTATTTGAGACCTTTGAAAAAATGGACCTGTTAATTTGGACCAGATATTCAAGAGTATGCATATGGCCAATGTCATTGTTATCATGTATTGTCATCTCTTCCACAACATGATCTATACACTTCTATGCACTTGACCCATCACTTAAATACTCAATCTATCATTTATGAAGACCATGTTTAATTTTACCATTTTTCTCTCAAAACTATCCACTGCATGTTTAATTCATCCAACACAATCCTTTTAATCGCTAAACAATATTTTTGATATTTAATGAAGATATAATTTATGCCTTTATACTAAACTATTTGCCACCTTTGAAAAGATGTACCGATTAATTTGAACTTGATAGTCAAGAGCATGCATATAGCCAATGTCATCATAATCACATATTGTCCTCTCTTCCACAATATGATCTATACACTTCTATGCACTTGATATGTAAGAATTATATACAATGTCATTATTTTCATTAAAAAAAATCTTTTGTATGCTTAATGATGGGTGTCGAAGTGACTAAGAAATAAATCTCTTTTTCTGGCTAAAAATAAATAAAATTGTGTTAGCAGTAAGCAGGGTATCGATCTACGAGGAATAGGCAAAATAAAAATAAAATAATTTTTAGAAACCAAAAGTAAAAATAAAAGGGGGGGGGGTTTGAATGTTTGATTAAAAATAAGAAATTAAAAGCTTAAAAATAAATTAAAATATGAAAACAATAAGAAAAAGAAATCCAACCAAGGTATAATTTCGATCCATTCAATTAGGTTGATCCCAAACACAAAAGATTAATTTCTCATTCTTGATATGTTGGTTATAGTTGCCAGGTACGCTTAGGCAACAAATCTTTCCTTACATCGTAGAATAATTAAGAGAGACTTGTTAATTATTCCCTAATTAATAAATAACCCCATCAAATAGGATTTAATTTATTAACAATATTAACATGAGAAAGACCTAACACTAATTAACAAACTCATACGTGTGGTTCATTTAAATTATTTTATTCATTCCCTTAATAAATTAATGTTCATAGCCACAAATATCAAAACAACCAAACAATTACAAATTTAGTTATTTTGAATGACTAGGTATTATTTTTAATGATTGAACAATAATAGCTCTAATTGCATTCAACCACAAAATAATAGAATTAAATCAGGAGACAAACAAGTACCAAAAATAAAGAAATTCAATTAAAGAATGATAAATCTCATAATCTTTTTGGCGAATGGATCTTGATTACCCTTGGCTAGAAGAAAGACAAATAGCCACAGATAATTGGGAGAGAAAATTAGAAGAGAAGTAGAGATCGAGATGATGCTTCTTTTCTCTACAGAGTGTCCTATTTATAATAGAAAAACTAGAGAAGAGAGTCATAAATAAAATACAATTCCTATGATAAAATAAGAATTCTATCTAAATAATATAAAATTCTGATTACAAAATCTCAATTAATCTTGGTAAGATTAAAGTGGTTTCCATGAGATAAGGGTCTTTAAAAATCAAATCCAGAGATTCTGCACAAGATGGTCCGGTTCTCCATGGACACAGTCGTGCCCACGACTAAAAATTTAGATTTTATCTTTTTCATCTCTTTTTGCTCCAAAACTTCTATCATCTTAAATAAATAATCAAAACACATAAATAACTATTTTATTCAGCTAAAAATAAAGAGAATTATATGAAAAATAATTGATATTTGTATCTCAACAAACATCCCCACACTTAAACGAAGCTTGCCCTCAAGCATCAACTATTATGCTAATCATTTTCTACACCAAATCAAATAAAGGATTGTATAGCAGCTTAATAAATATGACAATAAAGTGATCAACACATATAATAAGTTATAAGTTTTCATGAAATATTAGACCAATGAATAAACCCAAGGCTAAGGCTTAATTCAATTTTTGTAACACAAGCAATTTAATTTATTTCTTAATTAATTATGCACACTAAGAAATCCAAATCAACCATTCAGAAATAATAACAAGCAAAATTACCTAAAAACACAAATGCAATTATGTTTCTCCCTTCCTTTTCTTTTTCTTTTCTTTTCTTTTTTTTTTGTGACCAAGGGTTTAAAGATCTTGCCTATTGCGTTGAAAATCAATAGCTTTAGGTGGCTATTAGCTCCACTCGTGTTTACCATTTTTACATTATTTGCACTTTGTTTTCGGGCCATATTTCAAGTCTTATTCGACCCCTTTTAGGGGTTAACTCTCTCAATAAAGGTTTCTCCATTCACATAGCTTATTAAAGATTTTGTATCTATTGTTTTCAGCTATGCTTAAGGGGAACAAGTGTCGAACCACATGAACCAATCTTTGATGGTACGCCTAAAGTAGGTGAAAAAAGGAGTGTTTAATTCTTACCCTTATTATTTATTAAAAAGGAAGAGGACCATTATTGCGTAAGTATTTAAAGGCAATTAAACTTGTTTAATCCATAAGAGGTTAAACTTAGTTATCAAAGTATGCAATAGTTCATCAAAGCATGCAGAAATTAATGCATTTATATTAACAAGCCTTAGCTAAGTATCTAAACATTAGTGAACTAACATGAAAAAATTAACATAAGACATAAGTTGGGCACTAAATAATCATAAAAAGAAAACGGTTAACAAAATTGATTTTCAAGAGTGATAAAAAATTAACTAGCAACTTAATGATAATAGCAAGGCAAGAGATATTTGAGGGGGGAAATACTGTAACAGATATCAATAGCATGAAATAACAGTAAAAAGGCATAGCAAAATCTTTTAAAATTTTTGGGAGCAAAATAGGCAACAACACATTAATAACAGCAAAACAGATATTCCCCCACATTTAGTCTAAACATTATCCTCAATATAAAAAAAAAGACAAAGTAAATAAAAGCAAAAGAGAGAAAATACTGCCCTATTAAAATGGTGAGCCTATGCGCGTCGTAGGACACAAAAATGGAGAGAAAAGTGATGAGGCCACATAGGCCGGCCAAAGGTAGGCGGCCTTCTTTGTGAGTCGGCCAAAGGCCGGCAACCTTCATTTGTGAGCCCCTTTGAAAATTTCCTCTAATCAATTTGCAATTGGGGCAAGGATTCCAACTCAAAAACAGCTTCTTCCAGCTCCTTGTCAACTTCAAAATTTTCTTCGATTTCGTGGAGATTGTTGGAATTAATATTCCTGCACAAAGCCAAATTTAATTTATCCATTACAGAAATATTAGAGACGATGTCAGTAAGCTTATCGAAACTATCAATGCCATAAACACATTGTATGTCTTGAGGATAATTCATAGCCTCATAAACATTATAATTGATTTAAGCATAGCTCACTTAAAGACAAATGAGCTGGCACTTCCACAAGGGCCAATTACAAGGTCAAGAGCAAAGAAGCTGAAAGAAGCTCTTAATGGATTCATGAAGCCATATGTGGAGACCTTACAAGTTTACATGGGAGATGGAGAACAAAGTGTCGATCATCATTCAATGAAATTAGATTTGGTTTCCAGTAATGTATTTTCATTGGTTTCTTTAACTTGATATGTTATCACCTTTAGGAAACTTTTGTTTTTAAGTTTTAGGAAACTTTTATGTTTTAGGAAACTTTTATGTTTTAGGAAACTTTCATATTTTGGGTAGTTTAGGCCTTAGGTTGAAGCTCAATCTAACTATTCTGAATAATTGGATTAAAATAGCAATTTGAGATTATTTATTGGGCTTTGAACAAGGTTTATAAGTAGTGAACTAAGCTACATGGGCTTGGAAGCCCATCTTGGGCTTAAAATTATAAGCCAAATTCGTCCAACATGATGGGCTAGGGTTTGGGGTACTCTTGTCTTTTACTTATGCATTATTTAGGGTATAAAAAGGTGGCAGCCATATGTATTTTGTTCATGAATGAATAAAAATCAGATTGTTCTTCTTTTTCAAGAGGTGTTCTTGAGATATAAAATTAGGGTTCTAAGTTTATGCTTGGTTCTCTTTATTGCAGGCTGAATAAGGTTAGTACGCTTTGTGTGATTCTTGTTCTGTGCATGTTTTTCAATCAATCCATCATAAGTGTTCTTAGTTATGATTCAATTAAAGGTCCTTTAGATTGGAGAATTGTGATCTATTCTAGATTTCATACTAGGGTATGTGTCATTTCAGTCTCCTATAGGCTGAGGTTCCGCATCGATTGGTATCAGAGCTAGGATTAGGGATAATTTCTTAACTATCCTTTATTTTCATGCTTTTTGTTTTGTTGAGCAGTATAAACTTAATTTTATTGCTGATCCTTTCTACCCATTCCTTTTGGTTCATATATCTCCAAATACAAAAAAAGAAGAAGAAGAAAACAACTCATTATTTTCATTTTCCTAGTTTGAACAATACACCAATTTCATTTCTTTTACCCATATCTCTCTCTATACAACTCCGATTTTTGATGATTCAAAATTCATTGAATTTGTGAGAAAAAGTACTACAACTTGGTAGAAGACAATAAATCCAAATTCGATTGGGAAAATAGCTGAAGCAAGGGTTGAAATTTCTGATCCAGAATATAGTTACATTGTTACTTGCTTGAAAATTCTTTGTTCTGCTTTGGAATTGATTGTTATCACCTATATTTAATCCTTGTTGTTCTATTGAGTATATTGCTACCTTGATACTTCTCTCATGTGCTCTAAAACACATGCTTATCTATTTCTAGAGCAGAATCGGGGTTAGTTTCTTAAGACGGTGAATACTTTCTATTTGTTGTTTTAAATATTTTTTATGTGCTTGCTTTGGTTTATTCTTGTTGAGTCAATATTACATATGGTTAACCTAGGCTTGCATACTTAGGGAGAACTTCGTGTTTAGCACATTGGTCTCGTAATTTCTTCTAATCTCGGTTTGTCACTTTAGTGTCTCTATTTTTCTTTTCTTGGCTTCCATATACTTAGTTTGACATATTGCTCAGTGTCAAACATCTACTTATATATTGCGCATACATTTGAAGTCTTCTGTGCTACTTGTCCGTTTGATCACTTTAGTCAATTGCTTCTAGTCCTGTTGCCTTTCTTTTATTGTTAGTTTTATTTTCCTTACAACTTGAGTCATACATTTGTTTGTTGATTTTGTGTTCGGAAGTGCAATCTTGAGATCCCAAGTGAGTGTTTGAGTGTAAACACGTGAGGGAGTGAATTCGTGAGTTCCAAAATGTCTGGAAAAAATAATGACAATGTTTCTAATCCTAACCCTGACTTTAATGTGATGTTTAAGTTCCTCATGGAGGGTATGCAACCATTAAGTGGCAGGATGGAGAACATGAATAGCCGAATGGATGACATGAAGGATAGTCTTCGGGCTACCAAAGACAAAAAAAAAACTCCAGGAAAGACGAAACATGCTATGAGGAAGAAGATGAAGTAAAAACAACACTTTGTCCAAGGAGATTTGTGGGACGTGATCGAGGACCCCAAGTGGGTGATAGTATGAATTCCATCAAAATGAGGATTCCAAGTTTCAATGGAAAAGCT
>CAOGCB010551033.1:0-18299 GCA_948266635.1 Cnidoscolus chayamansa | reverse complement strand
GAAATTACAAGAGGATAACAATTTGGCAAACTTATGGGAAGATTGTTACAATGTTTGGGCATGTGTGCTCTGACTCTGGATGAATGTGTTTCCAGGCTCCGTTATCAGATTTTCTTGGAGGATTCTTTTTTTTTTTTTTTTGGGGGGGCTTTTTTCTCCCTCAAATTGCAATTTTTGGACAGTGCAGGAATTATTTGCAAAGTGAAAGCGAGACAACTGTATTAAAAAAAAAACAATAGTAAAAAATGAGCCAAGCGGATGGTGGAATCTTTCACCATTAGCTACGAGCCGTGGCGAGTGAGTGGATTACTCGCTCGACCACCGTTTGGGCTGGAATTCACTTTCTTCCAGTCTCGTACGGTGAACAAAAAATTTTTTCAAGATAAATTAATCAGCTATTTAATTAGATTATGCATAAAAATAAAATTGATTAATATCAAGTGAATCAATTATTTAAGTAAAAAGGTAATTATAATATAATATTATATCGAGATATCATTATTAAATAATTATTATAATACGAAAATACACGATTTAATAAAAATAGCTATTTCGATCAAGCAAAATATTATAATTATGGTAATAAATTTTTAACTTTTTTATAATAAGGAGAAATCTATAAAAAGTGAGGGTGCATATAAGTAAGACAATTAGATCAAATCTTTTTAATGGCTAATTAATCACTCTCCTTTTAAAAAATTTTTAGGACATATTAACCTGTTTAACCCTTTTTAAATTCTTAACTACAATCGTCTGAATTTTTATAATAAGTATAAAATATTTTATAAAATTATTTTAAAATTTAAAAATATTAAAAAAATATTTCAAATTAAGTCAGAAATTATATTTTAGTCCATTAATTAATTTCCGCCAATTCAGCCCCTTACACGTTCAACATCAACGTGGTACGTCAGTTAAGATGGTCCCAACGAACGTCAGTAAAAAAGCGCGTGGAATCAGACAACATTGTTTGTTTGTTTGTTTTTTTTTTTTTTTTATTAGAAAAAAAAATATATGTGGTTAGAAAATAGGCGTTCAAGTAGTCGTTTAGTAATTGCCCTTGTGTTCTGGGTAATTCTACGGCTGCGCCACTTGGCCATCCTGTGTGCACTTCGATTATAGCCTTGTTTAGTTTTTCCATTAAATTAAATTAAATTAATTTAATTATATATATATATATATATTTTTTAAATACATTCTATTTTTTTTTTGTATTATTAAATTATTTACTGTAACCATAGTCATGTGAAGACTTTTGCACATTTATTGGACACTAAAATGAGATATAATGGACCGACCGTATTTTTAGTACTAAAAAAATGCGTAACATTTAATCTTAATCTCTGTTTATATATATATTATAATGTGGATCCAGCAGTTTAAGACTTATTTATTAAATTAAGACAAACACAACTCAAAGTAATGATTGTTACCATCTTATTGTGTGATGTTTTAATATATATATATACACACATGACAGGAGTTATGCGGTTGACCAACGTTGAAGAAAAATTATATTCTAAAAGATAAATTATTTATAATTAAAAAAATTATTTAAAATTATAAAGGAGTGGAGTTATTTAGTATCTCATATAATTACTTATAAATAAATAATTAACTAATTACAATTAAATTGAATTCGCTGGTTAATTGTTCAACTAAATACAATCAACAGTTAGTTTTAAAAAAATGTCAACCGTTGATTTTAAGTGGGACCCACTATAATGAGTTAAATTTTTTAAATCGTCTCATGAAGGAAGTCATACCTGTCCATGTCTGGGGACAAAAACGTCATTTAATCGAAATCGTTCAATCATACTTTAGTTATCCTTGCCAATTTCGTCCTTTATTGTTCTCTTCAAAATGCCAACTTGAACTGCCCCACTTGATTTTTAGTTCTCTCTCTCTCTCTCTCTCAAGATCCATAGCCACTTCCACAGAAAACGATCACTTTTATCATTCTGCTCTGCGAACTTTACCTTTCTTTTCCCTTTTCATCTTGCTTCTGAACAGCAATCATTGAGAAACTATAGAAACAGGTGTAGAGATCATCGTCTCTCTTTAGATTCTCCAATACTTTGTTTTTTCCGCCTTAATTATCCAACCCATTCCGCCTTGATCTGTAATCCTTCTTTTCCAGCTGCTACATTTTATTCTCCTCGTATTTTTCGGCCACACTCTCTTATTTCCACTTTTTCTGTCCCTATTACCTCTCAAAATTAAGCCTGTTTTGAATTGACTCACTTCATCTCCAGAACTTTAAAGTTTACAGCTTTATAAGCTTTCCACTGATTTTCTTTTGATCTTTTGACACAGCAGCGTGTTTGAGGCAGTTTGTTTTCCTGGGTCCTTTTCTTCTGTGGAATTCGATTTCAGCTTTGTTGGGTTCTTCCTGATCTCAACTTTACTAGTCTGGGTTGTCTCTGTTAAACTGGGCTTGAGCTTGCTATATATTTATATTTTTCCTGTTCCTTCTGATTTTGAGCTTCGGTGCAAGTTGCAACCTCTTTTTGATTAATCATCGTCGAGGTGTTTTGATGCTTTGTTCCTAAGATGCAGGCTGATCAGAGAAAGAAGGTAAATTCAGTCATTTATCAATTTATCTATTAGTATATGTATCTTTATACCTCTATATAAGCCGGTCCCTCTCGAAGCAAGATCAATCTGACTATTTTGAATATGTGCTTGCTAAAAATACACATTTCTAGTAAGTATGGGATTTTTATTCGTTTCAAGTTCTTCAACATGGTCCTTTCTCCTCTACTTACTTTTATGATCCCACTTTCGTTCTATGGTGGGTATAGTTCTTATTTGTTTTGGAGTGAGGTAACAGCTTGTCATGCTGATGTCTCCATCTCCAATGCAAAGTTGTAGCAGCTGCCGCTGGAATACTCTTTCCATGTAATGTATGCATGATTATAAGTAGTACCTTTTTTATTTTGGTTTTTATGGTATACTATACTGTTATGGTTAATATGTGAGGCACCTCACACCTTGATCTAGGAAACGGCAACCACGACAAATGTTTACCTTCTCATCCATTCCTTTCTTCTTATTCTTCTTTGTTGTGCTCCCCAGATACGGATCGTGTAACTGGGCCTTTCCTTTGTTACCATTTCTTACTAGAGTAGAACCTATGATTAATGTAATGGGGAACTCGTTAAAGGGAGCCTTCACCTCCCTAGCGTAGAACCTATGATTGTAATGGAGAACTCGTTAAAGTGACCTCCAGAACATTGACTCATTGATGAGAAGAGAGAGCCTTGACCTCTAAAGAGTTTAGACAGATGGAAATTCTGCTTGTTTTATTTCTTAGAAGTCCTAGAATTCCTCTTTGAATAGTTTACAATTGAACAAGAAAGACACTGTTACATTTAATAAAAGGAAACAATCATTCTCCTATTGACTGCAAATCACTCCAGGCGAGAACCATGCCAGCCTTGAATCCCTCCAAGAGAGAACCATACTGACAGCGCATAATGTCGGGCGAGTACAATGCCCTCAATACACCTTCCCTACAAATGCATCCGTAACATTCTTCTTTTCCTTGGTTGGGTGTGTTTGGGGGCTAGATTGGTGAAGGTATTATCGTGAGCCAAAGTATCAAAATTTTCACTTGCAATCAGTAACTTTATGTACTTTTTTTTTTCAGATATTATCTTTACCTTGTTCAATAAAATCATACCTTTCGCATTTACTGTTGATATTTAAGGTCCGTTTCCTTCATCTACAGCTGTATATTGTAGACTTATCTTGTTGATAAATAGCTGAAATTTCCCCACATTTTATTTGAAGAAACATGTAACCAGTGTCTTTACACAAATAAATTAGACCTAATAGTCACGCTGTGCTTAATTAATAAATTGTGGTTGAAAGTCAAAGCTAGATCTAGATGATAAGGAATGGAATAGTGTTACCAGGGTCAAATTTAAGTATTTAAACCTGAGTAATAGACTAGGCCATTGAATGTGACAATTTGAAGCAATTCGTATGGAGGAAATGATTAGGCATGATTCTAATTACTTTTTGTTCTCTCCAGTATTATGAGTGTTTGGAACTTTGGGCTACATGTGCTAATGTTTTTGATACTCAACATGTTTGCTCATGCTACCTGTATATGTAGCAAAAAATTGGTATTGGGATTAAATTTTGATGATATTACAAAACAAATCAGTTGAGCCTATTATTTTCAGTTTGCATGTTTGTCATGTCTTTAATGTGGTGTCTTTTAACATGGTGTTGCAGTCATCTGTTGATGTGGACTTTTTCACGCAGTATGGTGAGGGGAGCAGGTACAGAATAGAGGAAGTTATTGGTAAAGGAAGCTATGGTGTTGTTTGTTCTGCTTATGATATGCATATTGGAGAAAAGGTTGCGATAAAGAAAATAAATGACATCTTTGAACATGTTTCTGATGCCACCCGCATACTTCGAGAGATTAAACTACTCAGGCTCCTGCGTCATCCAGATATAGTGGAGATCAAGCATATTTTATTGCCTCCTTCCAGAAGAGAATTTAAGGACATATATGTTGTCTTTGAGTTGATGGAATCTGATTTACACCAAGTTATTAAAGCAAATGATGATTTAACTCCTGAACATTATCAATTCTTTCTTTATCAACTTCTCAGAGGCCTGAAATACATTCACACAGGTGATTGCTTTAATCTCCAGAGTTTCTGTTTAACTTTTCCTAGCCTCTTATGTATGGTATAGTTAACAGCAGTGCAATAGATTTATAATATTTGCACTCTTGCTAATTTTATGTGCAATGTTGCTGATTTTGTTCTTCCATTTATTTTGTTGATGGTCTTGTAGCCAATGTCTTTCATCGGGATCTAAAACCAAAAAATATCTTAGCAAATGCTGACTGCAAGCTGAAGATATGTGACTTTGGGCTTGCAAGAGTAGCATTTAATGATACCCCAACAGCCATTTTCTGGACAGTAAGTTTTCTTTTGTTATGGTGCAACATGAAATTATTTAGTTTCATGCACCAATTGTCCTTTTTCCCTTGATGTTTTATTTATTTGGTCCCCAATATTGTTAATATCTTATTATTTCTTTTCTGTTTATGCACAGGACTATGTTGCAACCAGGTGGTATAGGGCTCCTGAATTGTGTGGATCATTTTTCTCAAAGGTACCAGAAAGTTTACCCCTTATTATGTGCTTGATATTATCAGATATTTTGTTCCTGTATGCATTAATTGCATGTAGACTGTAGAGAACATATTTACTGGTTTAGAACATGTGCGCACACTGAATGCCCAACAGGCAATTGATTATTGCTACTTGTGTGTTGTGTGAACACATTTTCATATTAGAGGTTCGGAGACTGTGTGTGTTGTGGGGGGTTGATGCTTTCATTTATGCGTATAGGCCATATATACATACATGATGCAACACATATTACTACTGGATGTAAATTGCGTCTTGTAAATGGTATCATATTCCAACCATCTTCTGAAAGAGGCGGCTGCATCTCTGTTGGTGCCTTTAGTCATAGTCTCTGTTGACTGTTGTGCTTTCAGTATACACCAGCAATAGACATATGGAGCATTGGATGCATCTTTGCTGAACTTTTGACAGGGAAGCCTCTTTTCCCTGGGAAAAATGTAGTCCATCAACTGGATCTAATGACTGATCTGTTGGGAACGCCATCAGCTGAATCCATTGCTAGGGTATGTTTCCTGATTAATTTTTCTTGCTGTAGCAATGACTGTTTAATCATCCATTGCCTTTGTTTCATTTCCTTGATTTTCCTTACTGCAGCAATGTTGTTTTATTATTCATTGCCTCTGTTTTATATCCTTGTCTGCATAATTGTTTGCTAAAGTAATGTTATCATATCAACAGGTGCGTAATGAGAAAGCTCGAAGATACTTAAGCAGCATGCGGAAGAAGAAATCTTTTCCATTCTCTCAGAAGTTTCCTAATGCAGATCCCCTTGCACTTCGTTTGTTGGAAAGAATGTTGGCATTTGAACCCAAGGATCGACCCACTGCTGAAGAGGTAATTTTTGCACCTCATAATCTTATTTCAGTAATATGTCTGCTCTTCTAATGGGGCATGTTGTGCTGCATTTTACTAGGCTCTTGCTGATCCATATTTTAAGGGTTTGGCCAAAGTTGAGAGAGAGCCTTCTGCTCAACCAGTTACTAAGATGGAATTTGAATTTGAGAGACGACGGATAACTAAGGAAGATGTACGAGAGCTCATTTACAGAGAGATTCTAGAATACCATCCTAAAATGTTGAAAGAATACTTAGAAGGTTCTGAGCCAACAGGGTTCATGTATCCGAGGTATTCTATTGTTGAATTATGATTGTTTGTTTATATTTAAATAATTTAGTCATCTGTGCTTGTCTTATTCTCTCTATTCTCTATGCAGTGCTGTTGACCATTTTAAGAAGCAATTTGCTTACCTTGAGGAACACTATGGAAATGGTGCAACTGCTACTCCACTTGGGAGGCAGCATGCATCCTTGCCCAGGTATCTCCATGATTAAGTTATTCCATGGTGCCTTTGTCTTTTTTGCGACTTTTTATTTGCTCTGATGATGGTTTGCCATCTAAAGCTTAGCATTCGGTCCCCTTGATTGTGAAATCTGTGCATCCAGGCCATGTGTGTTATATTCAGATCATACAGTACAGAATTCAGTGGGTGTCACAAATGATCTTTCCAAATGCTCTATCAAAGAAATTGAGAAGCCACATATGGACCAAAGTGGTGGGATCTCAATGACTAGGCTTCCTATTCAAGTTCCTCAAACTATCCTAGGTATGAACTAATTGCATTCTCTCAGTGATTCTCTGCTTGCTTTTATCAATATCATACACCTAATGTACTCATAACTGCTCACGCAATCGACTATAATATGCTGTATCAACTTTCAGAAATTTCAATCATGTGCAGATTTCCAAGTAGATTGTGAGTATGAGTAATTGATAATCTCTAAGTTTCACATTTTGTTGTTCTTCCATAGTCAAATTACGGGATTCTTATAGTCAAATTAATTTGCTAAGACTTTCAAACTCGTGGTTTCTATATCAAATGATTTTTTTATCATCTTGTTTCAGAGCCTGTCCACTTATATGTTATCTGTCATACGGTTACTCAGTATCTCCTGTGCAACAAAAGTTAACAGGATAAAATAGAAACCATCAAAACATTATGTTTCAATTTCAAGTTTCTAACTTCAGTTGAACATGAGTCCCGATGCTCACGTAAATCTCCTCTTCTTGCTGCTTTATTATAACCCGATTAAACCTGCTTCTTCTTGTACACACTGTATTAACACTGAAATGAGAAATACATGGTATTAGTTTGAAGTGTGAATTCTTTCCATGTAAATTTATAGGTTAAGATGGATGCATAACTGTACAATTAGGTTGCTGCTTATGCATTCTTTTTCCCATTCTCATGATCACCTGTAGACCTAGTTCTAGAAATCTTGGTTATATATTGACCAAGTAGCATTCTCGTTAGCAGGTGCTGCAAGACCTGGGAAAGTTGTTGGTTCGGTAATGTGTTATAACAATTGTGGAGTGGCAGCAACAGCAGAAGCCCTTGAACAATGAAGGATGGTCAGGAATCCAGCTATTTCAACTCAATATACTGCTTCAAACTGTTCATATCCAAGAAGAAATCCAGTATGTAAAAATGACAGGGGAGAAGAAGGTGTGGAAGGCTCCAATGGATTGGAGCCAAAGCCTCAGTACATGGCCAGGAAAGTTGCTGCTGCGCAAGGTGGATCTGGGAATCACTGGTTTTGATGATGTGGTAAGTGGAAAAACTTGAACGCTCGGCTGCCTATAGCCGATATAATGGTTACAGTCATTGCAGCAATTTAATTGATTGATCTAACTGGCAAAGCAAATATGTGTGTTTATAATGCTGTAATTAGTGGGGTTTTTAACAAGCTTAATTGCTTGAGAAGATTTGAGAGCTGAGACTTGAGTTGCAGGATGTTACGCAGCGGTTTGTAATTTAGATCACTAATTTGGTTGAACGGGTTCTTTGGTGCTTACCATTGATGACAAAGTAGCTTGCTAATTTTGCTTAATAATCCAGATATAGGTATGTATGATATGTATGAATGAGCAAAAGGCCATGGTTTGACTTGCCTAGTTTAATTTGGAAGATAGAAGATTCCCCCCACCCCACCAAAGACAGTCTATCGTTGTTTTACTGGACTATGGGAATTTTTCTCATTATTTTGTCCCTTGAGAAAAAGCTGGCGAATTAGTCTATTAGCTAGATGATGCATATTTCTATTCATTTTTTTTAATTTTGTAGTTCTAACAAACAAATTATACCATTTAAATTGTGTAATAGAATTTAAGGAATGGTAGTAGATTTAATAAAAATATGAATACAACAACAAAAATAATAATAATAATTATTATTATTATCTTCCAGCAAAAAGCAAAAGTTTCCAAGTGGAGGGGCAACAATCCTTGATTCCAATGTAGACATCAGCTTCCACCGACAATTCCAAGGCTTGCAGTTTTGCACGGCACCAGTGATCAGGCTTTGGAATCAAATGTTGAAAACTTGCAAGCATGCCGTACCTTGGATTCCCTCTCTTCTTTCCTTTCAACCCTTGGATTCCAAACATGCCAAGCAATAGGCAACACTTGACTTCCTTCAGAGTCTCATTAATTAATAAATAAAGAGGGATGAATATGAAGATGGCGACCCGATACATGTTAGCAATCATTGATGAGAGAGAAAGAGAAGCACGCATTTCATTACTATCTGATGCAATAACGGTAACTAAAATACATTTGCAGGAATGTTTTTTCTGCTACTTGCTACAAGTAATCTCCGGAAGGGCATCTACACTGCATATACAGAATATTCATAACACAGAGAAACCACACACGGAGGACTGACAACGTCTCATGGATGCAATGCAACTCACAGGACAGAACTTGGGAGTTCACAAAATTATAAAACAATGAAGTGGAAAAAACGAAGAACACAACACAGTTGCCACTACCATTTAATTTTCTATTAAATAGTCAACTGTTAGTACAATTTCAAAAATTTCTAAGCCTAACAAGCTCCGGCCTTGTCCAAATATGTTATTATTCCTAAATCAGTGCAACCTTTGCTTCACTCGTCTTCCATTCATATTGCCATCTAAGCTTTCATTTCCATGCCCACAAGAGATGACAGAATGCTCACCAATTCTAGCCACATATTGTAGAAGTTCTGTGATAACAAAAGGACAACTTTCCTTTAAATATTCAAATCCATCTGTCTGCATCACAGCTGAAAAAAATTCACCAGAAACTTCTCATTAACAATGCATTCATTAGATGAAAAAAAAAAATTCGTAGTCCATAAATCAGCCACTGTTCTAGCTCCAGAAATTAAAAAGAAATATTTACAATTTATTAAAACATATATTCCAGATAAACAAAAATTATTCCTACAGAACAGATGCAGTAACATAGCAATTGAAAAAAGATAAGCTTTCTGAAACACATCAACAACCTACACAGATGTTACCAAGAAAGTTTACCTTTCAAATTTTCAGGTAATGCAATAAATTTGAGGCAGACAGCTTTTAGTTGGAGACACTGATGCTGCTCTGCCAAGGCAAGTGTTGTTGCAACGGTGTTTATAGCAATATCTTCACACAGTTTAGCCTCACAGAGCAATCTGAGCCTCTCAAGCGCATATCGGTCTGCTGCTGCAAGCAGATGCTGCGCCATCAGTGTAGAAGCCCATTTAGAGTTCAGGCCAACAAGCTCTTCCAGATCTGGTAGGGCATCCCAGTAAATAAAATGCAGTAATGCCTGCAAACATCCAACCCATGAAAGGAGAACAAGTTATGTTTGTGGAAATTCAATTATTGACCCAGTAATCATGCATGTTTATAATTATGCTTGATGAAAAATTGCAGTTGAGTTAACATCATTGCCAATTTAAAAAGGCAGTATGCTTAGTCAAAGAAAGATCGACACAAATGTGCATTGCAGGCATAAGTACAATGGAGATTTCCTTAACCTCCCCCAACAAGCAGCTGGTTTCATTGGCCCAATTCCATTTCACCAAAGGTCAATGGGGGCACTATGTCATGCATGAGTCAAATTTAACAATAAAAACACCTGCCTCATTGCAAATTGCCTGCCACAATGCATACTTGGGAAAAATCTAAAAATAAAAAGTTCCATTAAATGCCAAGAAAAATTAAGCTAATTCAATCCAAATGATCAGCACTTTTATCACAAAGAATGAGGACAGTAAACTGTACTTATCCAAGGCCAATTTTATGAATTCATCTATTTATCCAGAGCATTGCTGCAGAAATCATAAAAACTATTGTCAAAGTTACATTTATTAAAATATCATAAGAGCACACACTAATAAAAAAAATAATAATGTTGCCACCTGGGCAAATTATGGACCTGTACAACAGAGGAGAAGGAAAGCAAGAATAGTAAACCTTAGCTGGATGAGTAAGATTGTGTACAAGGACAGCCGTTAGGAGATGGATCCAGATGTACATTCGTGTATAACACCACATCATCCTGTATGGCACCACAATCACTCATCTAACAAAGACAACCAACCAACAAAGCTACCTTTTTCCTATGATTCTCATCACAATCAAGAGATAGAAGCAGAATCATCTCATAATCAGCACATAGATCATCCTTAACAGAACACACAGTAATCAATATAAACGACAACGTGTTAACATGAATACCATCATTTTCTGGCTACTAGCCATAAAAAAATTATCAAAATATTATTTAATCACAAAACTAAACATTTCACCTCCAAAATCTAAAAGGCCAGACTGCAATAGCATGAAGTACATTTCTTGTATGGAGGAGATAGCATAGCGATTCAGATTTTTAACTCTTTTTACTGTTTCTAAAATTATTTATTTGAGAAGAAAATGGAAAAAAAAAAAAAAGAGAATATAATACTTACTATAGGTAATAAAGAGGAGAAAAATATGGTATGGATTCCATAGCAACAAAAACAGAGTGTAAACAGTAAATGTAATCAATTTCTGAAATTGAAAAGCCAGCACATAGCTACACTCCATTTTAGAATTGACAGCTGAACTTCCAAGTACAAGAAATAGAAGGAAAATGCACATGAAGAAAAAGAAGGCGTGCAAATAATAGACCAACTCTTCTTGCTTCTCGATATGAATGGTCACTCATAATTCATAACGAGAATACAATCACTTCCACCATGCAACAATTTGCAAGGAACAAGAGCGAGAAAATGTCCCTGCTTGCATATATGACAAATGCAAAAAGGGAAAAAAGGATCAAGAGCTTTTATAGCTAAGATGTTAATATTCAACAGTTATGCTTCGTGAAAACACATTCTGATGGTACATGTAAACCATAAAATGTATGCAAATAGACATAAATGACTGGTTTTTGCAGTTTCAGTTTGTGTGTGCGTGTACGAGAAAGAGAGAGAGGAATGGGGATGGGAAAACCTTAAAAACTGGAGCTTCAATGTCTTCAACTTTTATGCATTGAGTGTTCTGATCCTTCATTGGACCAAAAAGTTGTGCCCTAAACACAGGTGAGCGGGCTGCAAGAACCAACTTGTGAGCAGCATATACTTCCCCATCAACTTCAAAATTTACGTCAGTTCCCCTTCCACTTTCTAAAAGCCTTCCATAATGCTGACCGATATCAGAGGGTGGCACTGCAATTGTATAGGTCTTTGGACCCTCAGTCTGGGATTTAACGACACCAACGCAACAGCGAATTACTAAGGTATCATTTTTGAGATAGTCTGATGTCTCTAGTTGAGTTCTTTTAAAAAATCGTTTATAACCCCTGCAACATTCAACATTAGCACCATCAGGATGCGTTTCATCCAGTAAGTACCTGCTCATGTTATGAAGCTAATGCAAAATATAGTTCATTTTACATACATTTCTAGCTTGCAATACATAATTCGCATAAGATAATACACTATTATAAGATCGGACATTTCTACCTTACAAAAAAATAACCTATTATCAAGAACAGCAAAAGTTCTATAATAATCACAAACACTCACCACATACTGCCGCGATATTTCAGTGTATAAGGTCCACTCTCAAGAGCTCTCCCGAAATGGCTATGGACCTTATGATTTTCTTTCCCACTCTGATCCATCAGCGAGAGCTCAAACAAAGCCCTCACATCGGTGCCCTCGCTTGCGAGGGCTATAAATAAGGAGACATAGGCCGCGTTATCTTCAGCGCTCTTTCCGTCAGGGTAAAAGTAGATTGCCCACGCGTACCCACCAACAAAGAACGTATCCGATGCTATGTACTTACCGATTCCGATGCCCTTCGACAGAGAGTAGCCACCAATTTTGAACTCGTGAGATCCATTTATTGTCTCAGTGCGAGAGGTGGAAGCTGTGATTGGGAAAGGGGAGGAGGAGGTTGATGTGGGTTTGGAAAGGTCTCCGGTGCTAACCCTGAGTGTGCCCATCAACAAGAGGAAAATGGGTAGTGCAGATTTTGATAACCTGAGACTGCCGATGGAAGAATTAAACTGTGGATTATTGAATTGTGGGTTTAGTCCAGAATTAGCCGATTAGGGTTTCAGAGACGTTTTGCATCGGTAAATTGGGGGTAGAAGAGTCGAAATTGGAGAAGAGATAGATTGGATCTGGTATTGTGCAAGGAAAGGGAAGTGATTTGGAAGGCGAAGATGGCTTTTCGATTGGGAATTGGGAGAGAACTTTAGAAAATAGAGGTGGTGAATTTACAAGGACGAGAAGGCAAAAAACAGCCACTTTTGAGTTTGTTTGTTTCTTTATATTAAGTTATTGTCAGAGCAGTGGGCCGACTTGCGTGTTGGTATTGGTAAGAAAAAGGTGCCATTTTGAGGCTGTGTGAGTTCTGCGCAAGAAGCTGCCATTTTTACTTCTATCTTTTCTTTAAACAAACATGCTTTTTGTGCTAATAAAAACAATAAAAATATGCTCAATCTTTAAAAATTAGAGAATTTTTAGTGTTCATATTAAAAAAAAAAAAGATAATTTTGGCGAGAAATAGAAGTGATCCCCCCAAGCGCATGTAAAGTTTTCATTTTTATTTTAAATTTTGCATATTTATCTTATTATATTTTGTGGGGGCAAAAAAAGTTAATAGCAGAAAAGAGTAGAAATAGAAAAATGGTAAAAACAATTCCACTTCCTGGGGGGCCTGAAGCCCTAATCCCCAACTCCATCCCTTTGAAGATCCTAATTCCATGCTCCGCTTTTTCCTTCCCATATAATCTCACCAGTCACCACCAACCTCTCAACCCTCCTCATGTTTCGTAGAATCTGCTTCTCTTTCTCCCGCTCTGCTGATCTCCATTCGTCGTTCTTGCACATCCAAACCCCCCGCTCCCAAATCTATCACAAACCAAGTACTCGCCTTTTCACTGGTACTCGTAACCGATTCTACGCATCTTATACCAAAATGGGCGATCCCCACAAACCCAAATCCACCATCCCACAACTTGATAAGGCAACTAAACCCGAATTGCTCCGTGCCCTCGAGACCTCTTTGGGTTCCTCATTCAGTAGAGACCCCATTTGCCCACCGCCGAATCCTTTAGTCATCGTAATTAGCGGCCCGAGTGGGGTTGGAAAAGATGCAGTTATCAGAAAATTAAGAGAAAGCCGAGAAAATTTGCATTTTGTTGTAACTGCGACTAGCAGGCCAATGCGGCCGGGGGAGGTTGATGGTAAGGACTATTATTTTGTGTCCAAGGAGGAGTTCTTGTCAATGGTTAATAAAAATGAGCTGTTAGAATACGCACTTGTATATGGTGATTATAAGGGGATACCAAAACAACAGATTAGGGAGTATATAGCGAAAGGGTACGATATTGTGTTGAGGGTAGATATACAGGGAGCACAGACATTGAGGAATATACTGGGGAAGTCTGCTGTGTTTATATTTTTGGTAGCGGAAAGCGAGTTGGAGCTTGTGGAGAGGCTGATTGATAGGAAGACAGAGACAGCAGAGGCTTTGCTTGTGAGAATTGCCACCGCCAGAGAGGAAGTGCAGCACGCCAAGAGTTTTGATTATGTGGTTGTGAATGCTCAAGGGAAGTTGGATTCTGCAGTAAAGCTGGTGGAATCAATTATTGATGCTGAGAAGGCTAAGGTTCGACAAAGGAGAGCCGTGATTTAGTTGAGATTTTGTTTTTTGTTATCGAGGTATGCGTAATATGTTTGCTTTATTTTTCTAAATTGGCTGCATCAATTTTGATATTTTTAATCGTACAAGCGCCCTATTGCAAAAAAAGATTAATGACATTTGAAGTTAACATCTTTTTTTTTGTCATTGCATTCATATTATAATAGATGATGCTTAATAAAATTTGGTTTTCTATTTTATATTGATAGGTGAAAGGCTTGAAATAATAACTTCTCCAATGTCTTATTACTGCCTACATTTGTGTCACTTCTTGTCACCATGTACCATCTACTGCTTTGATCTTCTTAATTGCTTACTCACAGTTCTGAAGTATATTAAATTTGTTATTCTGAGTATTCCCTGCATCAGGCCATCACTGATATAGTCAGTGCGTTACTCTAAGCATTTGGATCATCATACACCTTAAATTCAGCTATGCCAGTTAGTTTGGTGATGCACGTCTTTTGTTTTTTTTTTTCCCCTTTTGAAGGGTGAGAAGGGGAGACATTTTCATATATGTGAAGTTATATTTGGTTACTTTTCTTGTAAATAAGACCATGCTATTGGGGCTTAGATTGTAAGAGTTAAGCATGGTGAGCTTTGTTGGGGACCTTACCAGTAGTTTGCATATGCTAGGATCAATAAGTCATTGAATTTTCTTTTTATCTAGAGAAAATCCCCATTTTGCAAGCAAGTGGACTGCTTTCCACAAATCATATTCCCTTAGTTGTAAAAGCAATGTTATTAAGATGAGATTTGAGAGGTGAGGCAAAGGGCGCCTGCAATGCATAAGATTCTATATTAGCACCCGTATATTGTTTTATTTAACTTAGCCTGCCTCTTCCGTGATGAACTCTTGAACCGACCAACTCGGATCTGCTCTCACAATTCTTTATGCATTTTGTGAACAGCACGTGATCGAGCAATGGATCTTAGAAGAATTCAACTTTGAATGGCAGAACTCTTGCTATTTTTGTGCTGGCCTTTGAGTTGTCTCCCTCCTCTTTCAATCTACCCAACATCTGTCTCTATCAGGTGGCAACAGCCATCTAACCTCCCCTAGCACACTTCCCAACAACCCATTTTTTAGCATTAGACAGGCCCATAAAAAATGGGGATAATTCTCAAAAAAACAAGTGAGGCGGGGGTATGACATAAAACATCATACTAACTGGTGTAATGAGCAAAATAAGAAGAAAAGGCGTAATCCTTTTTTCGCTGCACAAGGCAGTAAGAAGAGAAGAAGAGAAGAAGAGAAAAAGAGGAGAGAGAGGAAAGAAGAAGAGGAGGATAAAAAAGATAAGAGGAAGTACCTGCAATTTAGTTTTCCAGCAGCTGCTTCAAATGAACTCTATGGGTTAGAGTTTGGTTTTAAAAAGCCCAAAAAATATGCCCTACCTGTTATTTTTAATATATATACAATCGAGCAAGTACCTACAATTTCGTTTTCCAGCAGCTGCTTCAAATGGACACTATGGGTTAGAGTTTGGTGTTTAAAAAGCCAAAAAAATGTGCCCTACCTGTTATTTTCAATATATATATATATATAACATTCGTTGTTTTGCTGCAACAGGCCGTGGGAAGAGAAGAGAAGAAGAGGTGAAAAAGATAGAGGAATTACCTGAAATTTAGTTCTCTAGCCAGCTGCTTCAAATGGATTCTATAGGTTACAGTTTTGTGTTAAAAAAATACCTGTTATTTTCAAGGGCCGGGCCTGGTCTCTTGCAAGCCGCTTGTCTCTTACTCTGGCTCCTTTAATAACAATGGTAAAAAGAGGGCAAAAAGCAGGTTGGATAAGCTACCAAAACATCCGCACCCAATGGGCTCCAAGATACATAACCAGTTTGTTCTATGCCAAGTTTTGCTTTCACGCTTTATTAAGAGCTAACAGCTAAGTTATTTTTATCAGCACAACGAAGTGACTAAGTGATAATTGATTGTGTCAGACTAGTATTAAGATCACAAGAAACTGCATTTTTATGCAGTGACTTTCTTTGAAATAACGCTTAAGGACAACCGCACCAATGTTTTTATTTCTCTTATCTGTCCCTGCTATTTTCAACTCAGTGATAACAACCGACCAATGTCCTTGAATCTTTTCCTGATTTGTCTCAATATACAAAATGATACTAGTAATTCAGGTTATTTGATACATGTAATTCTTGTATTACCATTTGTTTACTCTGAAAGTAGGACAGGACGAGAGAAGGAAGACAGTTCCACTGAGAGCGAAAGTTATGAATCACACTTGAGATTCTACCTGCAACTTAGCTACTTATTCTAGCCTCGTGCTTACATCAGTTGTTCCAACCCTAATAACTAACCTTTTCCCTTTGACAGTTGTAACTAACTCATAGCTTTCCGCCCGTCAGTTTTGATATCTTATGCAGAATTCCTGTATTGCGACAAATCCTTGCCAAGTACTGTTATGCCTGACCAGGCCTTTTCTCCCTGTATAAAAATATATAAGAGAAATGCTTGAAATAAAGTACTTTTGCTTTACCAAATTTATAGATATTTTAAGACTGAAATGTGTTGTTTACACATCCTTACCATTTTTTTTCCTTGCAGGAGAAATTGTATAATTGGCCTAAGGCGGTAGCATGAGGCAGCTAAGTTCCTAACCTGACTCTTTGCTGATTAGCAAGCTGTATGTGCCATGTGCAGAGACCTGATTCGAAGTAAAATTAATGGGAATCACAGTACTGAGTGGAAATAGCTATAATGATAGAGGGGTAGTTGGAATTATTTTATTATAGTTATTTCATTTGGCAACTCTTTCAGAAGATGTCTCGCTCGACAATCTTTTTTCTTTTCCCCAAAAGTTACCTGACAAATTTGAATGACATTGAAAATGGAAATAAAGAATTTCATTTGAAGGTCATCTCAGCAGTAAAAGCTGGGAACTTTTTGCAGGTGTTAAGTTTGTGGTAATTGTGTGGTTGTGGAGGACAATGTAGTACCCCAAAGTCATGATTGATTAGCATAAGTTGATGTTTTACATTTGTTTGTTGTTGTGGGAAATGGTACAATGCTGAGCAGGTGGGTTCCATCATATGGGACAGATCATGTGATGCCTGGCCAATAGCACGAATGATTTGCAAATTGTCAAGAGAACGTTGTTGGTCATATGGATGTTGGCCCCTTCTTCCCGAGAGTTTCAACGATCTAGGAAACATAAAATTGTTAATTACCAAGTCAATGGTGAATTCTTACTTTGAAGAAGGATTATTTGGGAAAACATAATTAGAGAATTAAAAGGAAATCATATTAGTTATGAAGACTACACGAACAGCAACATCAGAAGCAGCAGCACCATCAACATAAGTGACGGCCAACACCAATCTTACTAATGATATAAAAAAAGCCTCTAAACAGCTAAATCCACAAAAGCAAATTAAACACCTTCATTGAATGTTGGAGAGGCATGTATCAAGATATTTATCACAGAGTTCTTGAAGGGATAATAGGCAGACATGATGAAACCGATCTCTGTAAAACCTTTTTCTGCAAGTTATAAGCTAACCAGTTGCCAACATTTAAGCAGTACATGACTGTGAATAACAGTAACAGAGAAGATTGAAGATGGTATGCTCTAGAATATCTCGACACGATTCTTTCCTGAAAAATCTTGAAACCCTTTTCTCCAAGTTACAGAGGAGGACAAATAACTGTTGCCACATCCACACTAGGGAATCTGAAAACTTATTATGTTAATAATTTGAAAAATTGTTGATTAATAAGAACAAATAATTAGGTCACTTGGTGACCAGCAGCATATCTTTAATCTCGCCAGTACAGGCAATCACAATGGAGAGGAAGACCATGAATTAATTATATTAAATATAAATATTTAATTATTCTACTTTCTATAATAAATATGACAGATCATTGTAGTTACAAGATTCTTGAAAGAAAAAAAAAAAAGCCTCGGAAATCTGTGTTTTTCTAATTCTATCTATTTTCCATCACTAATTTTATACGTAATACTAATGATGCGAATCAAATTCCAAGAATACAAAATCTGAATGAAATGTCAGTTAAAAGGTTGTTCCAGTGCACACTTTAGCAGCCAACTCAGGCTGTTCAGTTGATTGGTTTGGTTTGGCCCACA
>CAOGCB010550997.1:0-16507 GCA_948266635.1 Cnidoscolus chayamansa | reverse complement strand
TGGGTAAAAAGTGAAATATGGAAAGAAATGAAGTAATAAAATCGGAAAGAATCGTAACGGCAGAATCAGCTTTGACAGCTACAGTAGCGGAATAGAAATTGGCGGGAAGTAACTGATGTAAGCAATAGAGATTACCGACTTTAACCATACGGTGACCGTGGCTCTTCCTTGGCTTGCAGGAGAAGCGCCAACGTCTTTTTTCCGTGTCCTTATATTTCTCGCGCCAAAATATATCCGCCAAGAACCCTAAGATAAACCACGAGATCACCGATTCTCAGCTCTCTGCTTTTCTTGGAAAAAAGAGGAATTCACGTTTCCAGGTAAGTTTCTCATGATCTTGCAGCTTTGTTTCTGTTTTTGTATTTGCCTTTTCATTTCTGATTTTCTGATCTTATCTAGCGAAAAGAGTGAGGGGGTGGGTGGGAGGACCTTTTTTTTCTCATTAATTTCGCATAAATTCTTCTCTGTAGTGAGCTATGTAAGGTTTCCTCTTTTTTTTCCCCAAGAATTGTTACTGATTTCTTTTTGTTTCCCTAAAAATTGTGATTATTGCAGTGTCTCTAGAATCAGCCCTAATCATCTGTAACAATTCAGGAAAACATGGAAGGTAGTCTTGGTTCGAAGGAATTGGCCTTAGGAACCGGAGATATCAGGGGTGTGAAGGTATTCTTCATGCAAGCTAAACTTAACAATTCATAAAAAGTTCTATGAATGATGTGATTGTACTGAATTGAACAGAGGAAGATTGGCCAAACAGACCCCACGACAGAAGCAGGTTCAGTTTCTTCTCTGTGCTCTCCTGCATCCCCTGTATCAGGTAAGCTTTCTGTTTTTGCTTCAAAGATGACGCCTTCACCGGTAAAAGCAGCGGAGATTACAGGAAGTTGGCTCCGAACTGTCATTTCTCCGCTTCCTTCAAAGCCATCTGCAAAATTAGAGCAAATGCTAGTAATTCGTGGTCAGAGTATAGTTGATGAGGTGATAAGGAGAGCAAATATTATAGTGACAGCCTTGTTTCCAACTAGTAGATTGGAGCAGCGGTTTGTCACAAGTCTGTACCGTATAAACTTGATCGAAAGCTCATGGTCAGAGCAGAGACGTAGCCAAGCTCTCAAGTTATATTACAGAGTTCTGGAAGCTGTTTGTGAATCCGAAGCTCGAAAATTGAACACCAATGATTTGAGTGGGTTACTGGCGAATGAGAGGTTTCATAGATGCTTGCTTGCTTGTTCTGCTGAGTTAGTTACAGCAGCGCAGACAGGAATCAGTACGCTGCTTCCTGTGGTCTTTGAGAGGACAGGAATAACAGCTTTTGATCTCAGTAAAGTGATTGGGGTTTTCATCATTCATGAACCGTCACTGCCTAGAGAATTAAAACGGCACCTGAATTCTTTGGAAGAGCAGCTGTTAGAGAGCATGGTGTGGGAGAAAGGTTCTTCTTTGTATGATTCCTTAATTGTTGCAAAACCAGCCCTTTCGGATGAAATACACAGACTTGGGCTATTGGCTGCATCCATGCCATCAATTGATACTATTGCCTCGCGTTATCCTGTTTCTTATGGTGGCTACCCTTATTTTCCGACTATCTTGCAGAACCAAAATTTGTCACCAGGTAACTGATACGCTTTCGGACATCTATACCATCATGAACATTCAACATTATTACTGAAATGCAAAATCTGAAACTGCTTTTCGTTGCATAGTCGATATCATACTTGTTGCTAATCTTACATTGTTATGTTTCTTTCCCTTTTCTTTTAGGTCCTACAGTGAAGGACAGAGACACTGCTTCCCATAGAAAGGGAGCTTGTAGCGAGCATGGTGATAAGGCACTACACAGTATTTCACCTATTTCACCAAAAGTAGATAGTCCCCCAGCTTTTTGTGGTCTGCAGTCCCATCCAGCTCCAACATCGCCATCTTTGAAAATTACAATTTTGAGGCATGTGTTTCTTATAAAATCCTTGTGATATATTCTATTTTAATATATTATTGCATTCCATCAAGTTAATTTTGGTTTTGTACATCTATCGGCAGCCCAACACAATCAAATGCACAACATGGAGGGGTTGCATGCTCGGATACAGCAATCAGTATTATTTTCAGCAAGGTGCGTTAATGTTGCATCTTGGTTTCATAATCTTATTGAAAATTACAAGAAAGGTTGGAGGTGTTCATAAGCAAGATTGATTTATATGTATATATTTTAGTTGTTCTTGGCAAGAAATTTCTTGAAGTTGGGTTCCAAAAGGATCATTTATCATATTTTGTTATCAGCTGATGCTAACAGATCTTGGACAATACTTCTTTCATTCAGATTGAGAATTCCTGAATCTTTTCTTTTTTCTTTAATCAACTACAGAGATATTGTTCTTCTTCCTTAGCTTCCTAGCATTAATCAACCTCTGTTATTGGCTGCATCTCATCTCACTATTTTATCTGGTATAATTAGTTCAGGCTTCAGGCTCATTTTTCACAGCATTTTTTTCGTTTTGCAGATGAAAAAGTTAGCAGCTATCAGAATCCAAAGTATAGCCGAAAGGCTAAAACTATCTCAACAGTTCAGGGAGAAAATCTATTTTCTCTTTCAACAGATTCTTACTCAAAGGCCTTGTCTTTTCTTTAATCGACATATAGATCAGATTATCCTCTGCTGTTTCTATGGGGTGGCAAAGGTTTGTATTAATTGTATTCAGAGGTCAGCCGTGTGCTTTTTGTTCATTCTCTTCCAACACCAACTTCATATTTGTCTGCAGTTATCTGAAGTAGAGCTGACCTTCAAACAAATCATTGACAATTATAAGAAGCAACCACAATGCAGATCTAAAATTTATCTTTTTGTGTCCAGCAATCATGAGGTAGATCTATGAGTTCACCTTTTTTTTTTCCTTAACAATCTTCCTCAGGAAGTCCAAGCTCTTTGATTTTACTGAAACAGAAAAGTGGGGGACAAGATGTTGGGATAATTGCATTTTACAACAAAATTTTTCTTCCGAGTGTCAAGTCTTTGTTGGACATTGCCGTTGCAGAATCACCAAAACAAGCTCCCGACACTAATAATACCGGTGCGCTTGCTATTTACTTTTCCCCTACCCTTTTTTTTTTGTTGATTGTCAATGTTACATAGATTTCTTGAGATGCACAATTTTGTTTTTTCGGCTTATAGATGATTTCCCCAGTCTACACAAAATGTCACCATTTCCAATCCTTCCAGACTTTTCTCCAAAGAAAGTGTCTCCATCACAGAATGTCTACCTATCTCCGTTACGACCTTCAAAGGCAAGCGACTTCTGCACTCAAAACCTTTATTTACTCTTATAGTCATATTTTACAAATCAGTTTCTAAAAATTTTAGAAAATGCAACTACATTAGGCCGTTCATTTATATTTTATTAAATATTAGCACCTGACTGAATCCTGAAAACGCACAGAACACTGGACGACTGAATATTTGGTGGTGTTTAAAAATTATAATTCCCAAATACTGTTAAGGAGAAACAAGTTTACAAAAGGTGGTATCTTTTGGTGGATCCGATTCTTAATCGCGTTTCTACAGGGGAGTGTTTAGATGCCATGTAAACGTCAAGGTTGCGTTTACCATGACAGTGACTCTAGGCACATGTTTAGATTTTTCTTCTTTTTTTTTTTTTTTTTAAATTAAAGTGCCAAAAAAATAATAAGCTAACAATTAATATATTAATCTTTTTATAAATTAGTTATAATTTCAATTTCAATTTATTCGTTCAAATTTTATTTTATTAAGCTCATTTTTATTTCACTTCAATAATTAATATAGATGTAATTCTAGAATTTATTTATTTATAAAATAATTTTTTAATATATTAAATTATTTTTACTAAGTTATAAAATAAAATATAATTATTTTTCTTAGCAATACCAATTTGTAAAAAGTCAAATTGTTTTTGTCTTTCACTGATGAATAATTCAGCCTCTTCCCTCACGAACTCGAGGATTAGTAAATCTGTAAATATATGAATACCGTGTTTTTGGGTTGATATAACATAGACATTGCTGGTACTTCACTGCCAATTGGTTCATTTTTCTTGAAGTGGTGCTGAACCTTCTTTTTCTGTTTATTCGTATGCAATGCTTCCCAAAATAATTTTGCAGAAGGATGCTTTGAACTCGAATATAATGACTAAAAGCTATTATGCTTTAGTTGGTGGGAGCACTCAGCCTTACGAAAGTCCTTCCAAGCAACTTTCAGCTATAAACAAGTGCTTGAATAGGTATGTTAATACAGGAACTTATCAGACAGGATATTTAAGAACTAATAGTATTCATTTAAGATATTTGCATCATCCCCGACTATTTCACAAAAAAACTGTAAAAGCTAAGACCATCTTGAAAAGTTTTCACGTGCTATGAACAAACTGCTCCAGACTTCCATGGTTCTATTACAGAAAACTGATTGATGCTAATGCATACTTCGTATTTTCTTTGCTTTTCTCAGAGCGCCGAAGGCTAGGTGCAGGCTCAAATTTGACAATATTGATGCGGTTATGATTAGTGATAGTGTTGTGGCCGAGAGTTTATCCCTTCAGAACAATTAATATGCTTCCTCAGGAGTTATGCCTTGATGTTCATCCTCAAAATGTCGGATGCCTTGTGTAAATTTGCTAGCTAATTCCTAATTCTTCTCAAATAAGCTTAATCAGTTGTGTGAGCTATTGAAATAATGTCATCAATATTATAGTACAAAATCAAATGGTCAAGCCATAAAAAAAAAAAGAAAAAAAAGGTAACTCTCCCCTTGTTTATAAGGTTCTTATTTTGAATTTACAACTGTCAATTTGAAATTCCTGTATAAAATTTATGCACCTGGTGTAAGTTTCAGAGATGGAAAACATTGGATTTGTCATCAAGAACTTCGACTCCTTCCAGTCATTTAAAACCATCATTTTCAGCAGTGCAGCCATCCAAGTTGGCCTAGCTTTTTGGTCTTGTCCCCTCATGCGACAAGGCTACCAGCTCTATAACAGCCATAAACAATAACAAATAAAAGTTCGTACACGTTTATCTTCCGCAAGCCAATCCATATAATTTTTTTCCCGGTGAGTGAAAACAACCCTCCAAAGAAAGCAAGCAAATATCAACTCCAAACATTGAGCTTTCCAAATCCAAGCACACGATAAATAGGTTTGGGTACTGAACCTTTTTTTTTATATCTTTTATCCTTTTTTTATTTTTATTTTCAATAACTAGCCTTTTTAAAAGCCTAAACAATCACTAAATGAAGGTAAAACAACAGAAGATCTTTATCTACACAGAGCAACGAAACAAAAAGGAGGCTGTTTCTTGAAACATATGCACCAAAACATCCTGACCCTTGTAATTGCATAATAGTTCCAGTGCCCCCGGCGGCACTAGCCAACCTTTGTATTGCATCTGTTCAAAATGCGACCTAAGATCAATGGATGAAGAACTCTCTAGACATAATAGATCATGCCAACTTCAATAAGGCTGATGTGAGGAATGTTAAGTGCCACAGCAGGGCCTCTGCAGTTCTTCCGAAGAAATGAATACCCCATATCAATAGCAAGCTTCTTCAAAAATGAGGAAGTTCTCCTAGCCTTCACATATGAATGCCCCATTATATAAGCAACACCCGCATCCTTTGCCTGTATTAAATCCACCAGCTCTTCTCTAACTGAAGGATCCATTGAAGGATTTTGTGATAATACAAACCTCACTTGGCGCCTTCTGATCTGAGGATCATCATCATACGCAGATCGCAGGCTCCGGAGGCTTAAAGATTTACTGCTTTGGATAGAGTCATCAATATTAATAATATCCTCCTCCGTTACTATTAAATTCAAGCTTGATTGGACAGATCTGGTGCTCATAACAGCCATCCTCCCATCAAGTGATGGACTCTCAGAACTAGAGAATTGCGGTTCAACTGCTTCCATCTGGATGAATTCAGCTATGCTTTGTATAAGCATGTTCTCAAAATCTCCATCATCCCTCTGGATATCCTTGTATCCATACCTCACAATGCACCTATACATGCGATATGGCCTTGGGCATACTCGGCCAATGAGGAAGCGTTCTTCAGGGGAAACAAATGGAACAGGGACTGATTTCACACAAACAAAAACTAGAACATTGTGAAATGCAGGAAGGTTTGTTACAAAATGGGAGAAAATTGCAGGTACCCCAGTTGCCAATTCTGAGTATATAAGGCCTATTCCAGGCACACGGACAATGCCAAGGCTGGGACCCAACCCCAATAACCATTTTAAAGATACCTTGTTGTGCAGATCAAAGTTGTACTTCTTACGAGTCCCATAATGCCAAATGTACATAACAAGCATAAAGATGACCGAGAGAACGAGAGGAGCCCACCCACCGAGAGGCACTTTCATTAGGGCTGCTGAAAGGTAGACACCCTCAATGAACCAGAAAAATATCAGAAAAGAGGCTGCCAATAGAACACTTTTCTGCCATACGAAGATTATGACAAGTGACATGAGAAATGTTGTGATGTACATAACTGTCATACACGCAAGTCCTGTGGAAGGGAAAAACCTAGTCATATTAGTTGCATGACCATGAGAATAATACAAGCATGAAACAAGAAAATGAATATGTCCTCCCTTCTCATCTTTCTTTAAATAAGCAGCTGCAATGAGGCTAAGAATTCAAATAAATCATTATAAATGCTCAGTGCCTAAATAACAAGACTACAAAGTTGAGAGACAGAAAAGGCATAGAAGAGCGAAGGCCATCATTCACTGAAGTTCTAAAAAGAACACCTTGCAGATAAAATCTTATACTTAAACATGCTAGACTGATAGCTACATATGCTATATAATTGCAAAAATGATGCACTTTAATGCGTTAAATTATACCAAACATACACAAGTTTAGGAATGAATTACCATAAGCATTTCCAATGAGAGTTGTGTCTCGAAAGCCAAGAGTTACAGCAAGAGTAAGGACCATGAGAATCCAATTTATTTCAGGGATGTAGATTTGCCCATATATGTGTTTTGATGTGTGGACAACTTTAACTCGTGGAAAACAACCAAGGGCATGGCATTGCTTGACAATAGAGAAAGTGGCAGTAATAACTGCCTGACTCCCAACAATAGCTGCAAGGGTTGCAATAACAAAGACGGGCCAAAATACAGGTTCTGCAACATACAGATAGATGTCAAAAACTCAAAATGAAACCAAGTCCAATGTGGAAAAAGATTTTTGGCAGTAATACTAATTAATGTAATAAACATACTAGGTATCGAGTCGTAGAAACTGTTTCCAATGGAGTCAAGGTTTTTAGATAGAAATGCAGCTTGACCCATATACTGTACCACCAAACAAGGGTATATAACAAAAGCAAATGCAATCTGCACAAGCAAGAAAATTATTTAAATTAATCCCTTCAACAAGGAAAAACAACAGCATTTGCATTCCAAATAGGTTAGTTTGATACTTACCCTGATAGATAAGGCAGTGAAATGACCAAGGTCGGCAAACATAGCTTCTGTGCCTGGTGAGTTAAAGAAAATTCTTAGCAGTCAATACTAAAATTGGCAACACAAAAATTGAACAAGGTATTTTCTGTTCAGATAACTCAGCAGTTCTAAATTTTTTTTTTTTAAAATAAACCAAATTCATGAAGATGTCGCCTCATAATCACATGTGCTGAATTATTATGAATAGTAAAATCCCATAAATTTCAATATATGAAGTGTACTCATACAATCAAATGTAATAAATAGCACAAAAAAACATGGATGTCTAGTAAAAAATTTCAATAATGTCCAGAGCCAACATACCAGTTATTGAAAGAAGGATCCCTCCAAGAGAAATCCAACCATCTTTACCAGTCTGACCAAAGAACTTGATCATATAATAGGGAGAAATTGCACGAATAATTTTTGGGTTCCAGTATATAATGTTATACAACCCAATGGAAAATATTGAAACCAACCAGATGATCACAATTGGTGCAAACATAAAAGCTACCCTGTGAGTGCCAAAATGTTGAAGAGCAAACAGGCCAACCAAAATGACACATGCAAGCAAGACCACTTCACCTGACAATAAGTAACTGGTATGTTAAAAAATTATGATACTTGAAGCAATTTGTAAGCACTAATATACATTGTAAATCACAAACATAGAAGGATATATTGATTTAAAGAAAACTTACCCTTTGTTAATTTAGTTTCATAAACTTCTAGACCTGATACTGATGATAAAACTGCAAGAAAAAAGTTTTTTTCATAAGATAATGCAAACCAGAATCAAAAAAATTATTAAGCAAGGGAAAGAGTTAGTCATGCTGCCCTTTGTAGATGAAAGAATTTCCGCAAGATCAAGGAGCAGACAAGCAGAAAAGCTTGCTGCCAAATAATTTATCCAGATGTGGGCAGAAAGGAATTTATGGAATTAACAGAATCAGAAGCTAAAAATTCATAATCAAGAGCTGCCTCTGATCACTAAGGTTCCCAAATAATACCATTAGAAATCATCTACATCCTATTGCAAACTAGAGATCTCAACTGACCATGTTAACCAATAGAGTTGTTAAAATCATGTATTCAAGTACATTCCTCTCCTTAGTGACTTGAGTCTATAGGCTGAAAGGCAAACGTACATGAATCAATGCTAAATCAAGTGAATCAGTAGCGAATCAAGTGATTGGATTCTCTCCCCATGATGATTTCAGATCTCGATTTAACAACCATTACTAATAGGTCTAGAATTGTACATGCACACATAAAGAGAGAGAAACTATGTGTGTCGGTATGTAAATCGCATTGCCTATATGTTCTTGGCAAAAATCATACAGCACGGACGACCCGAGTGAAGATGGAAGTAAAAAAATTTCTCACCTGCCTTATTGTCTAAATGATTATGTGACAAAAAAGTATAGATTCAACTTTGGAAAATAGAGAAGGATGTGATTTATCAATCAAGAATTGCAATGTTATTGGCAACCCCATAGCAATTCATTACCTGATATTGCTGGAGTAAGCACACCATCTCCAATAACCATGCAAGCACCAAATAATACAACAACAAGTAGGGCAGTCCGCAGCGTTTTGTGCTTCTCCAGAAATCTCTTCAGCGCAGAAGAGCCTGTAGCTTGCGCTATCGGACCATATTTATAGGCTGAGAGCTCCTCATCAGCTGCCTGTTGATTGGGAAGTAAACTAAACTTTGCATGCCTGCAAAGCAGTGAATAAAGAGCAAATGTGCCACCTGAGATGAGTATAAATTGTATGAGTAAAGTACAAAACCAGCCTTCATGGGACAGAAAATATCCAGTTAAAGTGAGTTACCTTACCTTCACCATTATCATCAGCACCCAGTAGGATAAAGACATACTTGATCAAAGGTATCAATGTAAAGGTCCAGAAAATCAAAGAAAATGCACCAAATATTGCTTCCTCATTCTGATGGTTCTGCAAATTCCCAGTAAATGTGCTTGAATAAACATAGAGAGGTGAAGTACTCAGGTCTCCATACACTACCCCAAAGCTTTGGTATGCTAACATTAGATTCCTAGAGAGATTAACCCAGGAAAGCTGCAATCACAAATTTAAGTTAAGCTTACTGAAAGGAGCTAATTGATTCATCAGTTCGTTGCATCATAAGATGTGCAAAGTTCACTGCATGATAAGATGGTATATTAGCTTTTCTTAGAAAGCAACAAATGCAATCCAGAGAAGTTGAAATGGAATTTAGCATGGAAATCAATCAACACAAAAGGAGATGAGATACCACAACTCTTATTGTTCCAACCCTTGGTGTAAAGTTTGACTGACATGCTATTGATTAGGCAGAAATAAAGAAAATTCAAATAGAACCCTTTTATTCTGTTGAAGAATTCTTTAGTTTTTCAGCTTGATCCATAAGCATGGCGACCTGATTTTGTAATTAGGGTTAGGTCAAGTCAGTAACTGTGAAGGTAACTTTTTTTTTCCTTGGTCAGACTATATGACTAGAATTAGCAGCTTATTGTCAACTGTGAGTCTACTACCAACAAGAACCTTATTGCCCCTCACAAGAAGTTGGAAGCCGACAAATATCAAAGCCTTGGTTTGAGTATTTGAAAACAAAATGATTCATATCACTGAGCGACTAACTTCTCAAAAACATATCAGATAGATGAAAAGAACGGCCTCAGTCCATGAAGCCATTGAAATTCTGTTTTAGAATTAAAGCCAAAATCAAAACCTCAACTGAGCTTAACAACCTCAATATTCCAGAAAAATTCCATTACTTTCCCCCAAAAAGGTGCAGGCTTACAATTCAACTCCTAGAACACTTGTATAAGCATAAAGTAATAATCTAACTGCTAAGCAAAGATTAAAAAATAACTCAAGAGGCCAAAAGGCGCTATCAAAATAACTTGACTAGCATAACAGGCCACCCACCACCAATTAAACTAAATGAAACTGGGCTCAGGAATGAAGATAGATTCACCAGAGTCAAAGTTGTCTAAATTCAACACTGAAACCCATCTAAGAACTCAAAATCCCCAATCAGCAAGTCACTCAATGAAGCAAAGCAGTAAATTTCACATCCAATCCTCTGATAATAATGAGATAAGACACCAACTTCCATTCACTTGGAAATTACATAAAAGAAAGAAAAAAATAAGGCCACAGCCCAAAGAAAAGGAGAAAGATAGAGAAATAAAAGAATCGGGAATGATTGAAAATGAGAAAAACAAGATCAAAGAATGAAGAAGACACAGAAATTAATCATATACAGGAAAATAATTTATAAGGAGGAGGAGTAGGAGGAAAGAATATGAAAACCCTAACCTGAGAGGGATTAGAAGGACTACGAAGTCCAGATTCAGTCTCCATTTTGGCGAGAAGCCAAGTTGGTGGAGCTCTGTGTATACATATGGTGTGTGTCTGAGCAAATCAATGGGAAATTGGGAATATAATAACTTACTCGTTAATTAATATAAAATATAATTAATATTAATGAAAATAATTTATTATAATTGAAATATTAAAAAATAAAATAAAAAAAAAAATACTACGTGATTAGTTATCTTGATCCAAAAGGTGATTAATATAGTAATTATTATTTTAAAAATAAAAAGTAAAAGCACTTTATGTAGCAGACGAAGAATAATGATTTTTTGTAGGAAAATCAAAGAAGCAGTGGGGGAGTGCGTAGAAAGAAAGATGGAGACCTATTTCTCGTGAGTCACAGTCCCAATCCATCTTTTGGATTACAATGGAGAGGGGTTAGTCAAAATCAAAATCAAAATCCCTTTTCTTTTTTTTTTTTTTTTTTATTTTCTTACTTTCTTTATCTGTAATTATTATTACACCCCACCTTCTTATCATTTAGTAAAATTAATTATTTAATTTTTATATTTTTAAAAATACATTAAAAAAAATTTTTTAGTAAATTAATTTTTTATTTTATTTTATTAATTTTAAATATTAAATAATTATTATTTTAAAATTATATAAATTAAATAATTATAATTTTAAAATTGTAATAATTAAATAATTGTAATTTTAAAATTACATAGACTAATAGTTATATATTAAAATTAAAAAAATATATTAAATAATGTTATTTTAATTATTTTATACTTTACTAATAAATAAATAAATATATAAATAATTAAATAGTTAATGATTTGAAAAATAAAAATTTTAAAAAAATATGAGCTATTTAATCTATTTTAAAAAAATACATAATAAATTATTAATTTCACTTAAATAGTAACTACTTGAGTATAATAATAATATGTAAATAAAATAAAAACAAATAAATAGTAAAAAAAATAACGGATAAATTTCACTCAACGCTTATCATTTTTTAATTTTAAATTATAATATAAAGTTTCATAAATTTTAATTCGATGTAATATAAAAATCCATCTTACCTTTCATAATTCATTTTTTTTTTATTTTCATCTTATGTAACATGAATAACGTGATAAAAGATTATTTTATCTCCGGTCCTCTCTCGTTCAAGCTATTTATGATTTTAAGATTTTAAATTTATATTAATTTACTATATTATTTAGATATTATTCTTTATGTTATAATTTAAAATTTATATTATATTAATTAAAATTGATGAAATTTTATATTATAATTTAAAATTTAAAAATAATATTATTAAATTACTATAAGCTTAAGAAACAAGAAAGAAGTGGATGAAATTTAGCCGAAAAAACACAGACAAAAAGAGAATGGCGGATGGAAAAAGGAGAGAGAAAGGATGGTTGAGATAGAGAGAGAGAGAGAAATGCGTACCCATCTTTGTACGCGTCTGCGTGAGCATCTTCGGTTCCCTTCTTTCTGCTGCTATTTGTTCTCTTCTTACCCCTTCATGACCTCAGCCTGTACTATCTATGTATGACATTACATGACGTTGTAGTCGAATAGGTTCACTGCATCTATCCACATACACACGTTTAAATTATTAAGAAAGTGAATCTAGTCTAACACAATCTAAGAATTATAAAGATTTTATACATAATATATATTTTTATATTTAATTAATATGAAATTTATAATCTAATTATATTTAATAATTAATTTTTAAAATTCGATACGCAACTTACTAATTTTTTGAATAGCATAAAGTTGGAATTTTTAAAATTCTTTACATAAAGTTGGAATTTTAATTTTTTTTTTATGTATAATAAATATGAGAATAAGAATAAAGAAGGGACTTACGTGTCCCTTTATTTTATATGTATACAAAATAAATAAAAAATAAAAAAAGAGTACGTCAAAGGCTTATTTATGTATATATGTTTTAATTAAAGACGTTAATCTTTCCCACGCTTGGAACACGGGAAGCAGAAGGTGTCCACTGTCCAGACGTAGCGCGTGGGAAGCAGATGCAACAAAAGAGCGTGGAGATGAGATGTTCGCTTAAAAAATTATTTAAGTATTGCATGTGAAAAATATTTTTCATTTATTTTTTTTAATAAATAAATAGGTTCAATTTTTAAAAATAGAAAATAATTTAATTTTATTAAATTAAAAAAACAATATATTTTAAATATAAAAAATAAATATGAGAAGAGTAGGAGACATATAACTGTTATGAGAATGAATTTAATAATATTTTATATTTATGATAACTTAAGGAATATTATTAAATTAAAAAACATAGACTAGTTGGAAATTTCGAGGAAGTTTCATGCATCTAATAAAAAAACAAGTCGTACTTTTTCTTTTAAATTATACAAATACTAAGTAAGATATATGGTATGGTGTTTCCTTTATAATATAAAAATTACGTAAAAAAAATAAATAATTAAAAATATGAAAACTCACTGGTTTTGGATAAAAAAACAAATGAAGGCTTACGACATGAAAATCACTTTTAAAATTTTAATTAAATAAAATTAATTATAATTATGATTTTGGCTTTCCATCAACGAAAAGGTCATTAACCTTCGAGATCTTTCTTTTTTATTATTATTTTTTTTGATTTCGTACTACAAACTATCATTGTTGATTGTATTTTTTTAATTAAATAAAAATGAATAAATCATTTGTACGATGTAATTCAAAATTAAATGTTTGAATTTTTTTATAAAATTAAAATAGAAATGAATTGAATTATGTAAAAAAATAAAGATTTAAGTTAAAAATATAAATCAAATTACATAAAATTTTAAATTTATTTAATAAATCAATTAATTTAATAATTTCTAACTTACTTTTAAACAATTCAAAAAAATAAAATTTTATAAAATTAAATCAAACAAAATCAAATAGACTTAATTTAATTTTTCGATTTCCGCTGCACAGCTCCAATATCACTTTGGAGATAATTTAAAAAATGTTATGGTCCAACATCTGATAATTTCATTACCCTCTTAGTAAGATACATGCATTTTCTAAAATGGGCTAATCTTTTGCCATATTGATTGTATATTTAAAGTTTATTCAAAATAAAAAATTTTGTAATTACTTCAAATCAAGCACAGTTAATTATAAAATTCTTATGAAAATGCTCAAAAAAAATACCAAATCTCTTAATCTATTCTCAATTATACAGTTCTATACCTATATAATCTCGAAATCATTTAATTGTGCAACACATTCCTACATAATCTTAAAATATATCTTTTTTTAGTGTGGCATCGGTTCATTAATATTTTTCTCTATTTAGAAGTCCGCCAAAAGTCGCTCATTATACGTGCTCTTTCTAATACCTTTTTTGATCTCTAGTATTATAATTTTGACAATAGTCTAATCATTTTAGACAAAAAGAAAAATCTATACATTTAATAATAATCACGAAACATCAGTTGAATTAGTAAAAAAATATAATATAAAGTTGCAAAAATTTAAAGAAGGTATATACTTTTGTGATTAACTATTTTATTAATTAATTTCATAAATATTAAATCATATTTTATTATATAAAAAATTTATAATAAATAGTGAGACTAATCTATAAAATAAAAGTATTTATTCGATATGAGCCACAATATAATTTTTTTTATTAACTCAATGTTAAATTATTATTTAGATTTATTTTATTCTAAAAATAAAAATAATATTGATTAATAAATCTATTTAATTGCTTTTTTTATTATTTTTTTACATAAAATCGGATTTATATTTAGTAAAGCATTTAATTTAGTATTTTAATATTTAAATCGTCATAGAAAATCTTAATTTAATTTGAAAATTTTAAGAGTAATGGAGATAGCTCTAACAATAACAACAACAAAGTCTTAATCCCAAACAAGTTAGGGTCGGCTGTATAAATTCTCTATCAAATAAGCTCCCAGGTAATATCTCAATCACACGCCTTAGAATCTTTGCATTATTCGGATTTTACGCTCTCATTTAAGTCTATTACTAACTAAATCCGCATTAATATTTAATGCTCGTAAGTCTTTGTCTATTACTACCTTCTAAACTGTTCTAGGTCTACCTCGGCCTTTCTTAGCCCCATCAACCATCAGATTCTCCCCTTTGCGGATCGCCGCATTGGGAGATTTTTGTAAAACATGCCCAAACTATCTAAGTCTTCCTTCTCTCACCTTATCACTAACCTCCGCTACCTGTACTTTCTGCCGAATATGTTTATTCTTAATTTTATTCAATCTAGTATGGCCACACATCCATCTTAACATTCTCATTTCTGCCACGCTCATCTTATGAGAATATTATTATAATAAAATTGTGCTAAAAAAATAGATTTTAGCTTTAATACTTAATCTACTTTTATATATTAAATTAGACAATATTATTATTATTATTATTTTAAATTTAAAGAATATTTTTAGAGACAAAATAATAAGTTAGTCCATAAAATTAAATTTTCATAATATATATATATATATATATATATATATATATATATATATAAATAAAAGGGAACATGGGCTGGGCCTGTATTTGAGTCCATAGAATAACTTTATTAATGTTAATATACTATAAAAAAAAATAAAAAGTACCGACCGTAAATATATTATCGATCAAATAATTATTAAATTACAATAAATATAAATTTTGCTAAAAAAAAAAAAATCCTTTTAGCATCAATACTACTCGTTTAGATAACTATTTTGGAAGCTTAAATCACAATTTTCTTAAAAACATTAATAAAATATATCAATTTATAAAAAAGTATTCCCTTTATTAATTATTTATCGATTATTTAAATTATTAATATTTAATTATAATTATATTTTTAAATGAATATATTTTATAATAATATCATATAATATTTATATTATTGTTAAAATAAATGTATGATAATAATTTTTTTTTTCTTTCGATAATAAAATTTTTTACACATTATTAATTTTACTCATTTTTTTATACATGATCCAAGTATTTTATATTTTTATTAATTTAATTAACTCATAAGAACAAGATCAAGGGAGATTAATGTAATTAATGAGTCAAATTATGAAGATTTTAATCCTATTAATTATCTTTCTTTTTTTTTTTATGTTACTAAAACAATGAGATTTTAATAAAATCTGGCTTTATGATTTATAGAATTATAAATAATTGATGATTTTTGTAAGATACCAATTCATAAAAATCATAAAATGAGATCAAATCAATGTCTAATTTACAAGTTATATATATATATATATATATTTTTTTTTTATAATATGTTTTAAGAAAACAGATCAGATTTAATTCATTTTAAATTAAAAATATTCTAAAAAAAAAAAAAAAAAAAAAAACAATGCCATAAAGAAGATTTGCAAAAGCAAACTTCAAATGAAAGAATCGAACATAAAGCCAAAGAGAAAACATGAAAACCTTAAAGAAACACTTAAGAATCATATAAGGAGAAACCCTTAAAACCTTTGTACAAGAAAAGAAAAACTCATATATATATAGAGAGAGATAGAGAGAGAGAGAGAGAGAGAGAGAAATCAACTACTAGAATTCCCTCGACGCAAAAGCTTAAAAGCAAAACCATAAGTAGAAGGCCTCATATCCCAGAACAACCCTATCTCATCTCCAGGGTTTATAACCCTACCACGAAC
>CAOGCB010549378.1:0-11478 GCA_948266635.1 Cnidoscolus chayamansa | reverse complement strand
AATTAAATGGTTTAACGTATATCTTCTAATGCCACCAAATTCATTTTCCTGTGGGTGTCCTAATCTCTATCTCTTGTATAAATTCAACGTAGGAATACTAATTCATTACGTAGAATGATTCATTTTACATAGTGGAAAAGGCTTTTTTTTCTTTCCTTTTCTTGTTCATTTTCAAAAATCCATAGAGGAGAAGGTTTCTATTTTCATAATTCTTTTAAGACATCACACAATTTACTCAATACATTTTTCAGAATAATACAACAACAACAAAAGCCTTAGTCCCAAACCAGTTAAGGTCGGCTGTATGGATCCTCTAACAAAATAAGTTTACAAGCAATATCAACAATCACACGCCTTAGACTCATTCCATTACGCGGATTTTACTCCTCCATCCAAATCTATTACTAACTAAATTCACATCAATATTTAAGGCTCGTAAGTCTCTGACAATTACTTCATTCCAAACTGTCTTAGGTCTACCTCGACCTCTCTTAGCCCCATCAACCATCAAGTTCTCCAACTTGCGAACCGCCGCATGGGGAGGTCTCCTTAAAACATGCCCAAACCATCTAAGTCTTCCTTCTCTCACCTTATCACCAACATCCGCTACCTGTACTTTCAGCCGGATATGCTCATTCTTAATTTTATCCAATCTAGTATGGCCACACATACATCTTAACATTCTCATTTCTGTCACGCTCATCTTATGAAGAAATTGCCCTGTAGATGCCCAACACTCACTACCATAAAGCATCGCTGGTCGAACAACGGTCCTATAGAATTTACCTTTCATCTTCAATGGTATTTTCTTATCGCATAAGACTCATGATGCTCCACTTTTCAGAATAATATAAAAACTTAATTATTTATAGTTTTAGATTTTATGTATATCAAATATAATAAAAAATGTAATAAGTTTATTATTGTGGGTATAAAAAAATGGAACAATGAATTTACAACTAAATGATTATTTTTAAATTATGATATAAATATATATATATGGAATTTAATGTCAATGAAAATTACATAAAAAAAATAAATTAATTTCACATCTATTATGAATAATAAATGGAGATAATTGAAAATGTCAATTTCTATTTCGTAAGATGCTTTTAACAAGAAAACTTCTTCCACTTATTTGCTAAAAATAAAGAATTTCACTTTCTGGGTTCTCTCCCAATTTAGCTAATTTGACAAATTCAGAGTATTAAAAGAACTACACATGTTCTACTAAATCATATGTATATATCTAAGCATTAGTGCCTGAAATTAAGCAAATAAATTAATCAGACATATATGTTACTATGTAAAACCCATCAAAACTTGTCCAACTTGTAAACTCATCAATACCCAGAAGTTACATATATGATCAAAGAACATGATCAGACTTCAGAAAGAACACAAGTATATTAATTTCCATCTATAACTTGTCTCATCGACTAGTATATATATATATATATATATATATATATATTAGTGTCTTGAACATTTTGGTATATAATTTGAGCAAAACAGATATATTATTATTATTATTTGATCTTATACTTGTGTGTTTCAGCTAGCATCTTATTATAGATAACCATAGGACCACACATGCTGCAAAACTCTCTAAAAAGAGGAAAACTAGGGTTAGCTAATTGGTCCCCAGAATTTTTTTTCCTTTTGTCTTGCATTTAATTGTTGGAATCATGATGATATCCCACTTGCCTTTCTCTTTCCCTGAACTTGCCAGCCTATATATGCAGTGTTGCCATCTCTCTTTCTTTCTATTTATTGTTTGACTGACATTAACTGAGGTGCTCATTTTAGCTGCAAATATATGTAATTAGAATAAATAAAAAATAAGAAATAAATTAAAAGAGAGTACATTAATTTAAAAAATAAATAAATAAAAACATGGTATATTTCCACAAATGGGAAATGTAAACAGGAGTGGTTTCATGTTTCTTTCACCTCAATATCTTCAGAATCACTCATTCACATGGCCTTTGCAGCCATCTAAAATATAATCCACAATTTCTCACTTGTAGCTATTAATGGCAATGGGAAAAGGAAATATAACCCACCTTATTATATTCTATATTACAATCACATAATGATTTTTATGGATTACTAATTGATAATCTCTACTACAATAAATATAAAAAACAATAATGAAATCTACCTAACTAAATTATAATAAAAATAATTGATAAAATGTATTATCGATTATTTACCGACCATTTAAATTATTAATACATAAATTATCGATTATTTACTGATAAAATATCGTAATTATATTTTCACTTTTCTGATAGTACTGGATAATGCAGCAAAGATTTTTTTAAAATTAACTTTATTCAATAACATGATAATTTTTCAATTTATAAACACATAAAAATTGATTATAACTAAATTTTAAATGGCACTCTTAATTACATCCATTCAGTAAACCTTGCAAGCTAAAGAATCTTATCACCAACCAAATTTTCTTTTCCTGTCTTTCTTCTTTTTCTTTTTTCTTTTTCTTTCAATGCTTTATTTGTAAATTTACATGACTTTCTTGGAAATTATATATCCATTATATTTTGCTAAAGATTAAAACACCAAGTTGTTAGATATGAACAGATCATTAGTCAAATAAATGCAATAAATTTTCTCATTGAATACATGATCAAATATAGCCATATAAAATGAAATTATATATCCATTATATTTCTCATGGAAGTGCATCAATTTGGTATGATCTAAAAGCATTAAAAGCAAGTTGTAAATAGTAGCATTGCCCTAGTGAATTTCAATGGGTATTAAATTTAACATAAAGGTACAGAGTAGTAATGCACAATAACAATCTGATTTGGAAATGGTTTTGGAGCTACAGTAAGGTGACCTATAAATTCGGCTAATATAAAGCCTTGCCAATATTCATGCACCTTGTACATAGAATTATTAGTACATGTATTTGGTTGCTTATAATTCAAGCATCTTTTAGATGTCAGTTAACAACTTTGTACTTGATTATTTATAATATTTGTATATCTAGCATTCAAACCTTTGCCGGGAGAGATCCTTAATTTCCTAGGAGATTTAGATTCCAGACACGATAATATTCGCAGAGAGATCCTTCATCGGGAGCCCCTTCCGTTAGTGGAGTCGACGTACGCAACAATGCGCAAGGAGGCCGCCGGGCTTCGGATTTTGAAACCGGCAACCAATGATGAGAACGACTCGACATCCTCGGAAGAAATCAGCGTCGGACTTCTCTCCCAAAACCCCAATCGCACTCAACAACAACGCACAGAGGCAAGAAAACCAGGAGTTGACAAGCAAAAACTCCATTGTAGCCACTGTGGTATGTCGAAGCACACAAGGGAGACGTGTTTCAAATTAGTCGGGGTTCCTCGATTAGTGGGAAGATGGTTACAAGCCGGGAAAAACTAAAACAACCAAAGCCGCCATCACCATGGGCAACAATGAAGCCACCAACAGCGGACGAGGCAACTCAGAGGGTGGAGAATGAGATAAATAGGGGTTTGCGGACATAGGGCTTGGGGGAAGGAACAATGCAAATGAAGGTAAAGAAAATGGTTTTTTAGGGTTTACGACCAAGGCCCTGAGTTTTGGTTCTTTAAAGGAGGAAAAGGGCCTGGGGCTTGGGCTCCATAATTCAAGCCCAAGACCCGGCCCTGTTCCTTCTTTGTCACTAAAGGCCACTCTCAATGCCCGTAAAGAAAAAAAAAATTAATACAAGCCCCCAAAAAAGAGCAGCGTTGGATTTTCAATTGTGGGCCATAGATACAATGATATACGACCCCACAGATTTAATTAAGACCTCGCACACAAATAAAATAAAAATCCAGACAGCAAATGGAGATTTTTCATAAGTCAAAGGGGCTGAAACAACAGAAATTTCTTCACAAATTAAAATGTCAAATTGCTTATATGTTCCTTCGCTTTCTTACAAACTTCTTTCAATTAGTTATGTTACCCGGGTACTAAACTGTAAAGTACTTTTGTCTTCACAAATTGCTTATAAGTCTTCACAAATTAAACTGTCAAATTGCTTATATGTTCCTTCACATTTTTGTCTCTTGCAGGATATTCTTACGCAGGAGATCATTGGGCGTGAGACTGAGCGAGGTGGATTGTATTTTATTGATGATGTGGCACAACACGACACTGCAAATCTTCCTCACGGGACGACTGATAGTAGATCTTGCTGTGGCATCGGCGATTAGGACATCCATCTTTAGGGTACCTTAAAATGTTATTTCCATCTTTGTTTTCTAGCAGCATAGACTTATCATGCGAAACTTGTATACTTGCAAAAAGTCATAGAACTTCTTTCAAACCTAATAATACCCGTGTTTAGTCAATTTTTTCCTTGGTACATTCTGATGTGTGGGGACCGGCTCCTCATTCGCACAACTCTATTTTTCGTTATTTTGTCTTGTTTATTGATGACACTACTCGCATGACATGGGTTTACCTACTCAAAAATAAATCTGTAGTACATGATAAATTTGTTGCGTTCTATCATATGGTCCAAACACAATTTCATAAGAAAATTCAAACACTTAGGTCTGACAATAGGGGGGAATATGTCAACTCTCTTTTTCAAGTTTTTTGTTCCACAAATGGCATCATTCATCAAACTACTTGTCCCAACACACCACAATAAAATGGTGTGGCTGGAAGGAAGAATATGATTCTTCTCGAAATGACTTGAGCACTCATGTTTGAATCACGTGTTCCCCAATATTTTTGGCTTGAAGCTGTCACCACTGCTACCTATATGCTTAATCGTCTTCCCACAAAAATTCTCAATTTCAAAATACCTATTCAAGTACTGTCTACCCACATTCAATCTCTACCTATCACCTCATTTCCTCCTAGAATATTTGGGTCATCAGTCTTTGTTCATGTTCCTAAGATAGAACGAACCAAATTTGACCCTTGTGCCTTGAAATGTGTATTTGTTGGCTATGCTATCCATCAAAAGGGTTATTGATGCTACCATCCTCCCACACGCTGCATATATATTATTATGGATTACACCTTTGTTGAAGCAGAATATTATTACTCAAATTCTTTCAGGGATCAGAGGGAGAGTAGTAATAATTCGCTGAGATGGTTATGTAAGCCAATTTTACCTACAGTTGACCCAACAGAACAAGTGGATGGTGTCACCATGCCTACTACAGAAAACATAGTACAATCCACTGAACCAGTACAGACTCATAATGATACTCCTGTGGAGGATACTCCTGAGGTAAGTGATACTTCTTTTGATGAAATCTTTACAGTTTCTAGAACTAACCATGACAGTACTCCCACATTCGAAGAAGTAGCTAAAGAAGCAACCAAATACACACTGCCACCCAAAAGCACCAGAGGAGTAACACCAAAAAGGTACTCTCCAGAATACAAGTTTGGCTCCTCATGATATCTAATAGGGGACTTGGTCAAGGGGAGTCTTTTGGAAGAAGCATAGACATTCATGAGTACTATGTACACTGAAGAGATTTCAAAAAATGCACAGGAGGCATTATGTAGGAAGGAATGGAAAGAGGCAGTGGAAGCAAAAATGGAGGCATTAAAGAAGAATGAAACATGAGAAGAATGTGAACTGCCAACAGGGAAGAAAACAGTGGGATGCAAATGGGTATTTACTATCAAGTTCAGAGCTGATGGTACAGTAGAGAGACATAAGGCAAGACTAGTAGCAAAAGGCTATACACAGACCTATGGAGTAGAATACTCAGAGACGGCAAAAATTGATACCATCAGGGTTCTTTTCTCAGTGGCAGCCAATGAAGAATGGCCACTTCATCAGTTTGATGTAAAGAATGTTTTTCTCCACGGAGAATTAAAAGAAGAAGTCTACATGGAGGGACCACTGGAGTTTGAACACATATTTCAAGGAAACAAAGTGTCCAGATTAAAGGAGGCACTGTATGGGTTGAAATAATCACCAAGAGCCTGGTTTGGAAGATTTACAATGGCCATGAAGAGATATAGGTACAAGCAAAGCAATGATGATCATACCCTTTTTCTCAAGAGGAGAGGAGATCTGATTACTTGTCTGATAATATCTATTAATGATATGATCATCACTGGGAGTGATTCAGAAGAAATAAAAAATTTGCAAAAGAGGCTATTTGATGAGTTTGAGATGAAAGATCTAGGAAGACTGAAATTTTTTTAGGAATAGAGGTCCTAAGATCAAATACTGACATCTTCATGTCACAAAGGAAATATGTTCTTGACATATTGGTTGAAACATGGATGATGGATTGCAAACCAACTAAAACTTCTATTATTGTCAATCACAGTCTGAAAGTGAAGGAGAAAGGAGAACTAGCAGACAAAGGAAAATATCAAAGATTAGTTGGAAAACTAATTTATCTCGCTCATACGAGACCATATAGTGGTGGTAGTGAGTCAGTTCATGCATGGTCCGCAAACAGAACATATGGAAGCTGCATACATGATTGTGAGATATCTGAAAGGAACATCTGGCAGGGGAATCATCTTCAGGAAGAATGGAAACTTGGAGATTCAAGGTTATACAGATGTTGATTGGGCAGGAAACTCGAATGATCGAAAATCGACGGTAAGATACTTCACTATGGTAGGAGGAAACCTTGTAACCTGGCAAAGCAAGAAACAGAAAGCGGTGGCCTTATCGAGTGCAGAGGCAGAGTTCAGAGGAATTGCTCGAGGATTGACAGAGATCTTATGGCTCCGAAAATTGATGACAGAAATTGATTTTTCACCACAATAGGCATACAGATTGCATTGTAATAATAAGACAACAATAAGTATTTCAGAAAATTCAGTTCAGCATGATAGGACAAAACACGTGGAGGTAGATCGACACTTCATAAAGGAAAAATTGGAAGACATATCAATTGAACTATCATTTCTCAAATCAGAAGAGCAACTCGCTGATATTCTCACCAAAGCAGTAAAAATATCATAGTTCAATAATATACTGAGCAAGTTGGGCATTGGTGATCCCATTATACAACTTGAGGGGAAGTGTTGAAGAGAATCACAAAGAATCAGGATTCAATTTAGGAAAGAAATAAATTTAATAGAGTGTATTAAATCACATACCTTAGTTACATGATCAATTTTGTATAAACATCAATTTCTATAATGAAATAAGATAATATAACAAATAGGAAATATTTTTTTCCTACAATTTCACAAAAGTTGATAGAGATGAGAGGACACCAACATCAACTATTGGAATTTGGATAAGAGGAAAAACAACATCAATAATTCCACTTAAAAAGAGGGAAGGAACATGGAAGCCCAAAGAAAAAAAAAATCTGGAGAACAATAATAGAAAAAAAAAAAAAAACAACAATGTTCCTAAACTGAGGTAAAATCAACTTCAAATAAACAATCTACAAACAATCAAATCCTAATCTTATCTAAGAATGAAAGCAAAAAAATCAAATACTCACCTTCCCATTCATGACTGCAATACCTTTAGCAACATTTTTTTAACTTAAGTTAAATTAGAAAGCATTTGGTCAAAATAGCCATACATATGTCAAGTAAAAATAAGATCATTTAGTATAGTCTCAATTAGACCATAAACAGCTAATAAACAAGTATAGAGTAAACATGCAGACTGAAAAACACAGAGAGAAAATGGAACGCAGAAGCTTCGATCTAACACCTAATTTGTCAATTGCAACTTCGATTCGATGATTAAACCACTAATCATTTACTGCAAAATGGAAGGCAAAAAGTTTTGATCTGAAACCTAACTCCTATTTCTCTCTCTCTCTCTAACCCATCAAAATCCAACCCATCTAAACTGGAATTAAGAAAAAAAAAAGTCATAAACTAATATATATTGTCGGTAATTAGTCGGTAAATAACAACTACTTTTTATCAGTAATTTATCGGTACATTGTCCCATAGTGACAGTTTTTATTAACCAAGTTGCAAGCACTTACCGACCGAATAATTGATCGGTCATTTACTAACAATAGATATTTCATCGGTAAATTTTACTTACCAATAATTACTAGTCAAACTAATAATGTTCGATAAACAGTCGGTATATTCATTTACCAACCATTTCTTTTATATTTCAGTTAGTAAATATAGTCGCTATTTTTTATATTATATTGTGCATACACATGTTATGTATAGAGTAGTAATATGACTTGTTAGATCTATTTGTTGATTAAAAAATTAGATACTAGCTTCTTTCCTACATTTGTTATTAACATTTTAGCCTTCGGTCTCAAAAACCAATAGAACCAGTCATTGCAGACATGCTTTTGACTCAAGATACACAATACTAAGAGATGAAGATGAACTGCATTGTGATGGAATGCATAAAAAATAACGAAGAGTGAGACAGTTTGAAAATAGATAGTTCAGAGCTTAAAATGTTCAGAAGTTCAAGAGTAATTTGAGAATATATGATCTCTCACTCTGACCATGTAAACCTCATCGACCAAATAGAAGAAAAGGACTAAACATTCAATGTAAAAAAAAAAATAGAAAGATAATCGATCCATGATGAATCTTTAACACTAAAAGTAATCTTTTTTTTTTTTTTTAATTTCAAATTATATAGGATAAACCCCCACAAGAAATTAATAATAAAAAAAATTAACAAAGTTTAGGTCAAATAGGAGAATTGTGCATGTGGAATTTGTACATGTATTTGTATTTGTTGAGTAAAAAGATATTGAATTGTAGATAGAAGTACAAAGATATACATTTTTATTGGTGTTTGGATAGTTGAAATGGTAAGAAAACTCGGTTTTGATATTCTACCATATTTAGTTTCGATCGTCGAAATTGAACTCCTGCAGTATAGGAGTGGCAACCAAAGGTTGCTGCTAAGTTAGGGTTTTGTCTTTGTGTGAAGACTTTCGGCCGCTGAACTTTGCCATCGAAAGTTCTTTACCAACAACCCTAAGCTAGTTTACATTATGTTGTTATAAAGGATGCAAGATAATGAATAATATGCAGAAACTATGTGACTTTATGCGTATGGAGTGCTAATAATCAAAACGAAACAAAGATAATAAAGATATAAACAAAAATGTTAACTCCAAATTAAAAGAATTTTGCCCTCCAATAATGGAAGTTGAAACGTAATCTAAACTAATAACCAATATTTGAAAGATCTAAACTAAAAGAAATCAAATAAAATTAGCAATTTAGGTATGATAAAAATAATGATAAAGCTAATTTCTTTTTTCAGCAATGAAGAACAAACAAATAGATTACAAAATTGCACTTTTGATGCTTTCAGGTATTTATCACAAATTTTGCCTTTCCTTCATTTTTTTTCAACCTTTTGCTAATGCTGAATGTGAATTTTCGTATTAGAAAAAATAGTTATTTTCTTACTAGATTGCAATAAAATTAGAAAATAAGTGAAAACGATGAAACAAAAGTGAAAACAAGTTTCTGAATCAAAGAATACAATTATAAGAAAAATCAACAAATGAAATTGAATTTAAAATAACTTAATAGACAAATAGATAAATTATAATTTCTCTACAACCAATTCTATGATATAAATTGATAGCAAACTAATATATAATCGAAAACTCCATCACATAATGAAAATTAAAGACACACACAAAGATTAATTTAATTATTGTTTTACCATACCCTTGAATAATAAATAAACTAGAATTTAGACAATCGAACAAGAAATAAGAATGAAATGGCAAAATAAGTACTAATCTCGATAAGATGTTAATTCTTGACACAACATAAATAAAATTCTCACAAGAATTTTATTAACTCAGCTAATAGTATTTATTCACAAAGAATTGAGAGTAGCTAGCCATGAGGTCTTTTTATAGCCTCTAAAACCTAATTCTAGTATAGAAATGTTTCCTTTAGTCAAAAAGTCAATTCCTTCCTAAATATCTATTCTATTTTTATTCTAGTTAGGAGCAGACTAGTCAAATTTAACGATTAAAAAGGGTCCGATTAACATGAAAATAATCTTAATATAAATTTTAAAATAATAAAATTGACCTACAGTTTCAACCTACGGTTTCAATTATACATTCTAAATCCTCAAAAGAAGTCACACGGCTATTTTCAATATCAGGCGTGTTGATTACCTTCTTACTTCTTTATTTTATTTTTTTTTAATTTTAAGTAGGTTCACCGACACTTCTTTTTTAGAATTATTATGTGTCATAAACTTAATACTTTTCTTCGCATGCATTAATTTCATTAGAAAAACTATATTGCAAGGCAATGTTTTAATCTTTTTCGCGTGAACTCTCATAATCGGTCTAGGAGGTAAAACAATAATTTTGTCTACTCCATTACTCATGTGCAAAGCTTAAATTATGTTTGTATCAAATACTATCATGTTGGTTCTCAAATGTCCTATCCTAAATCGTGCAAAATCCTTTATTATTACTCTATATCTTCCTTCAACTATTTCACTTCATTTTTTTTTAATCTTCGCTCTTTCTTCACTTTTGTAACCACTCACTGATCTCTTCCACCAACTACATAGATAGCCGCTTTCTTCCATAGATGTTATAAAGGCCACAGGACAAGTTTAACCTTAAAGAGTCAAAAGAAGTTCACATAGGCAATGTAATATCCTGCGCACGTTATCTATACAGTAGTAATATGACTTGTTAGAGCTATTTGTTCATTAAAACAAGTTAGATACCAGCTTTTTCCCCACATTTGTTATTAACATTATAGCCTTCTGTCCCACATCCCAATTGAACCACTCAGTGCAGACATGCTTTTGACTCATGATACACAATACTAAGAAATGAAGATGAACTGCACTGTGTCCGCGGAAGTAGTTCAATTGGTATTTGGGTGGCAGAATTAGTATCAAAAATCAAGGTTCGAATCTCGACAGCCGCAATATGAGAGTTTCATTTTATAGGTGGGCACTTTGTGTGCACTGAATCTTGTATCTTTCACCTAGGAGGCCGCTGGATACCGTGGTTTACTCCCTCACAAACTACATAGAGACCGAACATTCAATTTTAAAAGAGTAGAAAGATATATCTATGATGAATCTTTAAAACTAAAAGTGATCTTCTTCGTTTTTTTAATTTCAAATTATAAAGGATAAATCCCAATCAGAAAATAATAATAGAAAAGATTTAACAAAAAAAAATCTCATATAACGAATCAAATGTCAACATTATTACAATATAACAAAGTATTGTATTATTTTGCATCGAAACCAAGAGCTTAATCAATGTTCCGAATTATAATTGTGCATTTAGAAGTAAATAATAAGGTATGGATAGTTCAAAAAAAGAAAAAAGAAAACGCAAATCGTATAGGTAAAAGCACAATCATTGAGCAAGCTGACGAGTAAATCTGCACCACCGATCATAAGAAACTTGGAGATTTGGCCAATCTGAAGCGCAGAGAGTGAAATCTTGTAGCCAATTTACGAGGATAACTTCTTGATCCATTGAAGGTAATGTGGAAATGGCTTCATCAATT
>CAOGCB010549105.1:0-12383 GCA_948266635.1 Cnidoscolus chayamansa | reverse complement strand
AATATATACTCTATGTAACTGTATGAAATTAGCCATTGATCAATCATTAGAATGTAGTTTAATGTTAGATAGGTACCGTTGAATACATGTTTTATAATGCAAAAGCCAATACTCATTTTTTTTTTATAAAAAAAAAATACACTAAAAAAAAAATACGAAGTTAATTATATAAAATATATGACAAAATATTCCCAATGTTGTAAACAATAGTAATACTAATACCCACTGAATAAAATAGTTAAGATGGTTAAGTAAACCTGCTCATCCTTCTTGTTCTTCCTAGTCCACCTCCGCTGCAGGAGAAAGAGAGAGAGAGAAGGAGACGGAGCAGCAGCTTCGTGTCCCTCTTCCTACCTGTCACAAATCATTCTGCGTAATTCCATCTCATTAGGCTTTTTCTTTTGTATCCAGAAAAAAAAAAAAAAAAAAACCTAAACCATGGACCCTTCCATGCCTCAAGACCTCGATGATTATTCACCATCCTCAACCACCGTCAAATTCGACTACCCAATTCCTCTCCTCAGGGGTCCCGTACCCGCCGGCCCATCCGAAGATCCTTCATCTGGCCCTTACGTTCTCGCTTTCAGAAATCCCCAATCATGGGCCGCCGCCTACAAGATGTGCGAGTCTAAAATTATCGAGCAATGCGAGGGCGGGGCCAGAATTGGGTGTGCCATAGCCGCATCCGACAAGTGTAAGCCATCTTGGTGGAGCAACTTGATTGGAGGGAAATTGCCTGATTTAAAGGAGAGGGAGTTATGCGAGGAACGCGAAATGGAGGGCTGTTTGGCTGCAGCGAAGGAGAAGTGCGTTGGGTTCGCCAAGAACAAGTGTTGGGGACCGTTCAGCGAGGCGAGAATTGCGGCCGGTGGAGGGACAGTGAGTGAGAAAATGGTTAGGAAGTTGGTATATTTAGCATCAATGCCAGAGAGGAGCCAGTGGGCGGGTTTGATTGAATTTGATAAATGTGAGTTAGGCAGAACGAATCACAGAGCTAGGGAGCTGCTGGGTTCTGATCCAAATTATGAGTGGTTTTTCAAGCAAAGGGGAAAGAGCCATTGAGACACAGCTGTAGAGAGGTATGCCTGTTAAACCTTACTTGCTAATTGGTTTTTGAAGTGGATGTGAATCATGGTAGAGCATCTTGTGTTTGCTTAATTGGCTCAAATAATTATATTACGCAGAGGATTTGTTGCTGGCTTTTCTAGTACAATCCTTCTTTCTTAAATTTGCAAATTTGATAAGAGACCACATGACTCGCTCATCCGAAATTGCTACTGTCTTCTTTCTTTTTTTCTTTTTTTTTTCTTTTTTGTTTCCTCTTTTGGTTAATGGGGTGCTAAGGGAAAACTTGATATGGAGTTGGAAAACATAATCAACAACATAGGGAGCATAACTCACTGAAATTAGATTACTTTTCAACCTCAGGGCGATGCTTCGAACAAGTGCTTTGTGGTGTTAGGCTGTAGCTTTTAGGTAAATTCCAGCGTGTGGGCTAGTTGGTGCGCTTCAGCAATGGAGAAGGGCTGAAGGGTGAGGAGGGAACAGTTGAACCTTGGCAAAGATCTTCTGTTTCTACATTTCGAAGGCATCTCCTGTGGAATTTGGGTAGTCGATCTATTGTTCGTCCGCACATCTCCATATTTGATAGGATAGGGCCTTGAACCCCAGGGGAGTGCTTCCCCTTTTGGAACTAAGGATAGGGCCTTGAAAATACAAGATCTAGCAAGTCCAAAATTTATTTGTTGGAGTTGGGTTTAGTATCGTATGGTCTAAGCCCAATGTCAATGGTGTTTCGGCCATTTCAATCCTGGCTTTTATACCCAAACTGGGAACCCAGTTTCTTCTCTTCTTCTTCTTATCATTTCAGCTGCTATAACTATTTATATATCATATATATTTTTTTTAAAACAAAAATTATTAGTTAAAAGATATTAGAAATAACTAAAACTCAATTTAATGCATTCTAATTATGAGAATATTAAAGACAATAGAACGAACAGTTGTTTTTAATAATAAAGAATTATACTTAATATATATATATATATCTTAAGAGATATGTATTAAATGGTAGACTGCAACAGAGAGAAAAATGGATGGAAAAACAACCAAGTCAACATAAAATAAAAGATTTGGAGACGAGAAATGTGCCGCTTGGAATGGGTTAGAAATTGGATTTATGTCTAACCCTGACCCACTTGATGGGCTTTCCAAATTAAAATCACTCTTCTTTATATATATATATTTGTTAATATAAAAATAAAAAAAAGGGTGGTCCTTTTTTTTGAAAGATTATCCATTCAAAGGAATTTGTATTGTTTTATATATTCAAGAGTTTGCGTGCTTTAATTATAACGAAAACTATTTAAAACTTTTTTTTTTATATTCATTTTTTTCAACTTTGAATAAATAATAAAGATTTTATTAGTAAATTCCATACCTAATGGCCGCCCACTCCACGTATTTTGCCGACCTTGCATATAATTATTTATCTCTGTATATTATATGAAAAAATAAAACACACATAATCATATTTATAAAATTATCCACTTCTTGGCTTTTTTTTTTTTAATTTAATTTTCTGGATGAGCCACTTTCCTGGAAAAATGGTGGATAGTCTGTTGCTTTTCTCATTCAACTACAAATGTTAGAAGACATTGCTTTCTGACAAGAGCTTGTCAGAATGATCAACCTCTGAAAATCATTTTTAATGTTAAAATATAAAGTCTCTTTAAACACGCAAAATAAAAATAAAAATAGTTATGATGAGCGAAGAAAGCGGAGTGGATGAAGAAGACATAGGAAGGAGCAGAGAAGCTTCGCAGACGGCAAACTAAGAAATTTTAAGTGGGAATAAAGAATTAAAAAGGAATATGGAAATTGTGGTGCGAACGACAGATATTAAAAAAATGTCAGATTTCTATATCGGCCTCACCTATTCCATCGCAGAGACGTGACGTGACCTTGCACAATTTTTATTTTCTTGTACCAATATATCCTGGCCGTCTTAGTAGACTATTACGGTGATTAAGCAGTAATTAAGTAGAAAAATTTTTAATTTGATATTTATAATAAGCCTATTCATATAAGTATGTAAGAGGATAAATCACTATACTCTTATTACTAAATAAGAGATGAACATAAAAAGTCAAAAAAAAAAAAAAAAAAAAAATGAAACTTTCACAGCTGCAGTAGTTGAAAGATTATCATTCTAATAAAGTCAGCAGTCTGCCACCGTCACTTATAATCTAAATTCATGTAATTATATGACATAATTATTTTTAAAATTAAATAATTTATTTTAAATTAATTATTATTATTTATTTTGAAAAGATTAGTAAGATGATATATCATATGATTATAATGTATCATATAATTTGATATAATTATAATATGTCATATTAATTTATATAATTTTGTATTTAAAAAAAAAAATTAGGTAATAATCTCGCCAAATACTCTTTTTACCTAAGGATTTGGATTGCTCCCATTAGACTTCTTATGTCAAGATATAAATCAAATAATAAAGATTCTTGGGTGATTTACAAGTTTTATCATAAAATAATATGTTACTTAATTTTAAATATTTATAATATATAATGTGATTTTATTTATCATATAATTATAATATATTATATGATTTGATATTATTATAATATGAAATATAAATTTATATTATAAAAATATATCACTTAATTTTCAATATTTATGATATATAATATGATATTATATATCACATAATTATAATATGTCGTATATCATGTAATATTAATTTATATAAAAAAAATAAATAGTGAGAGCATAATTGCAAAGAAAAAAAGTACAAAATTAGAGTTAAATTTATATAGGATAAATGAAAATTCAGATATTTTAAGAGAGAAAATGAAGATATTTTTCATGAAATTTGCGAAATATGGATAAAGAATATTAATAAGAGACATGCAGAGTGAATAAATTAGATTTTATTTTTATTATTGAGACAAATCTAATGTTGATCGTTATTAAAACTTAATTAAAATATTTGATTTTATATAGATTGAATTTTTAAAAAGCATAATTTAAATAATTAATTTTAATAAAAATACAAATACCTAATAATCACAAACTCTTTAAACATATTATTACATAAATTTTAAATTTTACTATAATAATGAAGGATTTAAAAAAAAAAAAAGAGTGTTGATGAATGAAGAAGACATCAATATTAGCAATATAGTGATAAATGCGGAGTACATATGAGAAAACATCATGTGAATTGTCCACCAATCAAACAAAACAAGATTTGGATTATTGTCTTCTATTGCCTGGCGGAGAAGTCCAGCTAGTCGGCGCTGACCAAGTCTGCGGCTAATTGGTCCCCAAATCAGTTAGACAAAATTAAGGTTTCTTTCGCACTCTCCGCTACTACCTTTTCTTTTGTAATTATATACTTTAGTTCTATGGATTTTATCGGTACCGAATTATGAACTTCACTTGTAATAGACTTTATATCATGATTTATCTTTTTAAATACTATTGGACAGGGATGCAGAAAGACAAAAGTGAATGGGCAATTAAGTCCAGAATTGAAATCTTTACGGCGAAAGTTATACTTTAGAAATTAAAATAAGACAAAACCAGTGAAAGCGATGCACACCATAATACACTTAATATTAAGATTTATTATGTGTGTACTATTTATAGACAATGAGTTATGAACTTCACAAGTAGGAGATCGTATAAATGTATTTTTTATGAATACTGAATTATGAATTTCACGTGCAGAAGATATATATCATGATTTACTCTCTTAAATACTATTAGACAGGGATGCAGGGAGTGCTTTCCCTTTTATAACTAAGTATTTACTGTGCTTTTGCATATTTAATCGAAGTTTCATTTTTCAAGTTGTCCCAAAAGTGAATGGGCAATCAAGTCCAGAATTGGATCTTTACGGGCGAAAGTTAAACTTCAGAAATTAAAATAAAACAAAACCAGTGAAAGCGATACACACCATAATACACTTAACATTAAGATTTATTGTCATAGTATTTTTAATTTGTCCAAATAATGCAAATTTTTACGTTTATATCTATTATTTATTATTATTATTATTATTTTTATTTCTTACTGTGATTATAAAATGTAAATTTTCGGATCTGAATGATTGTTTTGTACCCACAGTATGCGTGCGGCACGGACAAAGATAGATTCAGGCAAGCTAACTAAGAAAAGGTAACCAATCATTTCGCTAGAAATTAATTAGTGCACCACACGACAGGTGAGTCTAAAACCAGGCATCTAACATCACAAGTCAACAATCAAACTTTAGGTGGGTATGCATCCAATTTGGACAATAACATATGAACTCGTTCGCCTCTTCAAACAACCAAACAAACAATACAATACGTTGCCAGTTGTTAGAATTTGAAATTCTTGCTGTATGATGCCACCCATAAATTAGTCATTGTCGCGTTGCCAAACAATTAAAATACATTGAAAGATTAGACACAAAAAACAAGGCCAGCACATGAACTTCTGCTATATTGAATTTTGCTGTGCACAGGGTGTAGTTCAAAATAAAAGAAATTAGTGGGAATTTACTTTAGAAAATCCCTTTTATTGGATGTGTGCGACGTGTGAACAACCTCAAACCCTCTTGTTTCTGTTATATAAACGCTTGGACACCAAGTTCCTGGAAATGAAATTCTAAACCAGCCCTTCTACGCTGCTTCAACTTCTTAATCCATGGCCAGCAGTAAGCAATCCAATTTTGATTGCAGCACATTGCTAACCCACACTCTCAACAAAGCTCAAAAACGCTGGCGTATTGCTTATTTAACAATATGTTCTGTCCGGGCAATGCTTTCTCTTGTAAGAAAGATCATTGCATCCGACACAAATAGCTACCAACACTCTGGTATTCTTCAATCTATTCCCTACACCATACTTGATGTAGAACCCATCAGTTCAGGAAAACAAGTACCCGTCTCAAATGACCCTCATATTGATAAAAAAATACTTGCCGACATGGCCAAAGAGAGAGACTCTGTAGCTCTACGCCAGTTTGGAGGACCTGAAGGTGTTGCCACCGCTCTTGGGACAAACCCAGAACATGGAATCGATGGTGGCGACGGTGAAATCACCTCCCGGCGAGAAACGTTCGGTTCCAACACTTACAATAAGCCGCCCCCAAAGGGGTTTCTATTTTTTGTAGTTGATGCTTTTAAAGACACCACCATTATTATCCTGCTGGCATGCGCTGCTCTTTCTCTTGGCTTTGGTATAAAAGAGCATGGAGCAGAGGAAGGTTGGTATGAAGGTGGGAGTATCTTCGTAGCTGTTTTTCTAGTTATTATTGTCTCCGCTCTCAGCAATTTTAGACAGGAGACTCAATTTGACAAGTTATCGCGGATAAGTAGCAATATCAAAATTGATGTTGTTAGAAATGGACATCGACAACAGATCTCCATATTTGATATTGTAGTTGGAGATGTTGTCTCCCTGAAAATTGGGGATCAAATTCCAGCGGATGGGTTGTTCTTGCATGGACATTCCTTCCAGGTGGACGAGTCAAGCATGACAGGAGAGAGCGACCATGTTGAAGTCAATTCCACCAGGAATCCATTCTTGCTTTCTGGTTCGAAAGTTGCAGATGGATACGCTCGAATGTTGGTGACATCCGTTGGAATGGACACTGCCTGGGGTGAAATGATGAGCTCAATAACTCGCGAATCCAATGACAGAACACCATTACAAGCTCGACTCGACAAACTAACCTCTTCTATTGGGAAGGTCGGCCTTTCGGTTGCTTTCCTAGTCCTTGTAGTCATGTTAATTCGCTATTTCACAAAGAATACAAAAGATGAGAATGGTATGACAGAATATCAAGGCAGCAAAACAGATACAGATGATATCATAAATGCTATTGTTCGCATTGTGGCTGCTGCGGTCACTATCGTGGTCGTAGCAATTCCAGAAGGTTTGCCGTTAGCAGTCACGTTAACTCTAGCTTACTCAATGAAGAGAATGATGAAAGATCAGGCTATGGTCAGAAAGCTTTCGGCTTGTGAAACAATGGGCTCTGCCACAGTTATCTGTACTGACAAAACAGGCACTTTGACATTAAATCAAATGAAAGTAACCAAGTTCTGGCTTGGTCAAGAACCCATTGATGAAGTTTCTTGCAAAGACATTGCTCCAACCATTCTTGAACTGTTCCACCAAGGAGTCGGACTGAATACAACTGGTAGCGTCTACATACCAGCATCAGGATCTGTCCCTGAGCTTTCAGGGAGTCCAACTGAAAAGGCCATTCTTTCATGGGCAGTTTCTGAAATGGGTATGGACATGGGAATAGTGAAGCAAAGTTATACCATTCTCCATGTCGAAACATTTAATTCAGAGAAGAAACGAAGTGGGGTTTCAATAAGGAAGTTGGATGACAACACCGTTCATGTACATTGGAAAGGTGCAGCTGAGATGATACTAGGGATGTGTTCAGACTATTACGAGAGCAGTGGGACCATAAAATCTATGGATGACGATAGAAGAAATAAAATTGAGAGAATAATTCAGGGTATGGCAGCTAGCAGCCTCAGATGCATTGCTTTTGCTCACAAAAAAATTACAGAAGAAACAATAAAGAATGACAATGGTGAAAGTCCCCGCCCAAAGATACAAGAAGATGATTTAACCTTGCTAGGGATAGTTGGTCTGAAGGATCCATGTCGACCAGGAGCCAAGAAAGCTGTCGAAATTTGCAAGTCCGCCGGAGTAAGCATCAAAATGATAACGGGGGACAATGTTTTCACAGCGAAGGCCATAGCCACAGAGTGTGGAATACTAGACATGGATCACCAAGCAGACAACGGGATAGTAGTAGAAGGTGTCGAATTTCGGAACTACACACATGAGGAGAGAATGGAAAAAGTCGAAAAGATTCGCGTGATGGCAAGATCATCACCCTTTGACAAACTTCTAATGGTACAGTGCTTGAAGCAGAAAGGTCATGTTGTTGCAGTAACAGGAGATGGCACAAATGATGCACCTGCATTAAAAGAAGCTGATATAGGACTGTCTATGGGCATTCAAGGCACAGAAGTGGCTAAAGAAAGCTCAGACATTGTTATTTTGGATGATAATTTTACTTCCGTGGCCACAGTTTTAAGGTGGGGAAGATGCGTCTACAACAACATACAGAAATTTATCCAGTTTCAACTTACTGTCAACGTTGCAGCTCTTGTGATCAATTTCATAGCAGCAGTTTCTGCTGGTGAGGTTCCACTAACAGCAGTGCAGCTGCTGTGGGTAAATCTCATTATGGACACACTGGGAGCTCTGGCCTTGGCAACAGAACGGCCCACTGATGAACTAATGCAGAGGCCCCCTGTAGGTCGGACAGAGCCCCTCATAACAAATATTATGTGGAGAAACCTGCTGGCTCAAGCTCTTTACCAGATAGCAATCCTCTTGACTCTACAATTCAGGGGCGAGTCTATATTTAATGCGAGTCCTGAGGTAAATGATACCATTATATTCAATACATTCGTGCTGTGCCAAGTATTTAACGAGTTCAATGCAAGGAAGTTGGAAAAGCAGAATGTGTTCAAAGGCCTCCATAGGAACCATCTGTTTCTTGGCATTGTGGGGATCACTATTGTTCTTCAGGTTGTAATGGTGGAGTTTCTAAAGAAGTTTGCAAGTACAGAGAAGCTGAGTTTGCTGCAATGGGCGATTTGCGTTTTGATAGCAGCAGTGTCATGGCCAATTGGTTGGGTTGTGAAGCTCATGCCTGTATCAGACACACCATTCCTTAGTTATCTGAAGAGGCCTATGCTTTCAATCTACCGTAGAAAATGAGAAAATCAGGGTAGAACCATCTGAGTCTAGCTAGAAAATCATTCTCGTCAAGAAAATCCAGCAAGAGTGGATGATTAAAGATTTGAGAATGGCAGGATATAAAGTAAGATTCATTTATCCCACTTCACAGATCCTTATATATATATATATATATATATATATTTCTCATGTATATAGCACCTCAAACATAGTAGATTCTCAATTTAATTTTGAAAATGCTACTATTGAGTGGATGATTAAAGATTTGAGAATTGCAGGATATGAAGTAAGATTCATTTATCCCACTTCACATATCCTTATATATATATATATATATTTCTCGTGTATATAGCACCTCAAACATAGTGGATTCTCAATAGAATTTTGAAAATGCTACTATTTCTTTATTTGTGTTTTATGTTGAAAGATAAGTTAGTAGATTTTATCCATCAGAAATACAAGGCTTTTAAGCCGAAAACAGAAATCAATTTATATGAAATCAGCTGCTCATTTAATTAGAAATTGGAATTAATTTAAAGAGTATGGTGAAAGAGAAGCTGAATTAGCTTTTTTTCTATAGAAAGTGAATAGTTGGAAGTCGAAAAGAAAAACTGGAAAGCAATTTGTTGAGAGTGAGTGAGAGCATGTCTTCTTTGAGGTGCCGAGCTGCTTAGCTCATGATAAGTAAGTGTCAGAATTAGTAAGATATTTTGATTCTTGCTTTTCAATTCCAGAGACACACCATTTTATATATATATATATATATATATATATATATATATATATTTAAGTTTTACCTTTTTAAAATTATAAAAAAAATGTTCAAATTTTATCTTATAATTATTAATAAATATTTTTTTACAATAACTATTTTTTTTAATTTTAGTTATGCAAAATTTATCATTTTATTAAAAAAAATAAATAAATTGTAAAACAGTAAATTTTATCATAAACAAAAACAATGAAAAATTATTTTAGAAATGTGATTTTAAATTTGGAAAAAAGCACTTTGAGGGATTCCAAGAAACAAAATTATCTTCTTCAAAAACCAAATATTCGGCCACAGAGATTCAAGCAACTTTTTTCTTAGTTTATTATTATTATTCTATCAGTATTCATTTACTTAACCTTCATCATCAAAACCCATATATATATATATATATCAAACTATGGTTCAAACCAATAAAAACTTCCTATAAGCTAAGCACAATGCAATTTAAAAAAAGAAAGATTGGAAAGGCTCTATGCATGAAGCATCAGAATAAGGTGGGATTACCTCAAAAGCACCAACCAGCATCAGAAACTCTGCTTCTAAAAACCCTGGCAATCAAATCTGTTCCAGCATATTCTATAATTTAACCCTCCATCACTATATGTTCTCAGACTTCGACTTATATATATCTATGTTTCATTTATATCCTCAACTTGGGAGTCTTCAATGAACAGGTTTTAGCTAAACATCCAGAGAATTAGTGCTGGGTATATAAGAAGTCGGACCAACAAGAACCCAGAACTTGGGGGTGGCGGGTTGTGAAAAATGAATGCAATTCAACAAAACTTTTCTAACAGGGCAAGCCCATGTCGTGTATTGTATTATAAAATGAGAGGGACAGTAAAATCATGATGATGAGTAGAGTAATCTTACACTCAGACTGGTATGTACACGTTGGGTTTTGTCGTGATTCCATCAACAGGTGAAGCTACCACATGATCTGATCTTTCCTTTCGATGCAGATAAAGGAAAAGAAAGTTTAGATCATGCTGGCAGCTTCAACTGCTAGTGGTGCACGATGAGCCAGCCAGTAGACCAAAATTAATTCAGCTCCATGTAAGGAAGAAGAGGAGGAGAAATGGTTAGCTATAGCCTATAGGGAATGATACAGGAGAGTAGTGCATATATATAGAGAGAACCCAATAATTAATGCCTCGTCTCTGGGTACCGATCTGATGATAAATGGGTGCTTATATATAATATAAGATACTGAAAAGGGTTAGAAATAAAATGAAGGAAAGAAACAAATGGCAGTGGTCCAAAGCAAGACAAAATGAATATTATCATGCCCACGCCACCACCATGCAGACAAGGTAGCGAGTTCTTCTAAATCTCAACCTTTATCCACTTTTACTCTCTGGCTCTGTGTAGGTAAATATCCTCAATGAACCTAAAAAAGAGTGCTAACCCTTAACTCTAGTTTACGATGGGGCCCCATTTTCGATGCCTCCTCTTCTTCTTCTTCTTACATATAACCCACCAAGATTGATGCCTCACATCATCATGTCGAAGCTCTTCATATATATATATATATATATATATATCTCCTACATTGCTTAATTATGGGATTTGTAGAATTAGTCTGAAAATCGACACATATATATATTCTCAATGACAAGATCTTAAGTTGGAGCACTCCTATATGAGAGAGAGTGGTAGTAATGGCGCATCTTTCTTTGATCCTTTTGTCTTTAATTAAGAATAATATGGCCAGATGTGGGAAGATGAGTCCTCTTGCATCTAAAACTAAAGTAATCTTTGGATTAAGCAACGTTAAGTTTTGTCAAAATCAGTAAAGAGAAACGACCTGACAAAGTGGAGATTAAGAAGATGATTAAAATAAAGAAAAACTGATAAAGTTAGTTGATGATGTTGACATTCTGTTTGATTCAGCTTTGTTTGGATCCTTTTGGTTGGTTTATGGAGATGGAACCAATGGATGCATGCAAAGTCAGTAATAATCACCATATTCTACAGATAAAAGTTCCAAACTATTTGGCTTTCAATGACTTCTTTATTTGTCATTAATTAATCATGATTAACATCTTCCATATCCCACTATAATTATTCTTTAGTTCGAACAACCACTTTTCTTTCTCTGCAACTAACCAATTTTCTTCTGTACCTACAGATTACAAACAGTTGTATAAATATATAATAATGATAATAATATAATTAATGGAGTTGTGACCTAAAAGCAAATGGAATATGATTTGATTTGCTTCCTTGTTACCCTATTCTCTCTTTGCCATGAATAATTGGATTCCACCCTTCATTTTATCAACAGAAGATTTTTCTGTTTCCTCTTCTTTTTTTCGTGTAAATCGTGGCAAAGAATTCTTTGCCCTCTCATTTTCAAATACCCTTTTTTACTATTTAAAAAGTAATTAATTTAAAAAACGTTGATATATAATTATATATATATATATACAAATCCTGTTGCTAATAACTTAATTATTCAGCTGTGTCATGAAATGTTTTCAGAGTGCCATAAATATATGTAATATTGTTAGAAATAATCAGAATTTTTAACATATACCATTTCTTCAGTTTATCATTTAATGTTAATATTTATAGCAATATCATCTCATAGGTAGCAAAGTCTTTCATTCTATTTGTGGATTCAGGAGAGATCCAAACAATGATTTTCTTTCATACATTTCAGAAATTCTCAAATATAAAAGGCTTCTTCAATTTCAATTTACAAAACTTTTCTGTAATAAGAAAAACTCTCAACAAATCACTTGAAAAAGTGTGCGGATTCTCTCTTCATCTACATCATCTAGAGGGA
>CAOGCB010548769.1:0-10324 GCA_948266635.1 Cnidoscolus chayamansa | reverse complement strand
TTATTGACAAGAACATACACCTAACTCCTTTGTAGTTTACAGAAATATCTTATATTTCATTATCCATTTAAGAAATCAATTCCATGCTTGTCTCCATAAATAAATATAACTTATGATTGCAAGAAATACAAGACAGCCTTTCACAATAAATTATTTCAAAATTTAAGTAAGATAGAATTATTATTTAATTTTTTTTATATTTTAAAAAACATATTAAATAGTATTTATTTATTTTAAATATAGTATGAATTAATTTTAAAATAGTTATGATTTTAAAATTACAGAAAATAATTTAAATCAATGATAATTTTATCATTTTGTATTTTAATAATAAATTAAATAGACGAAATAATTGAATAATGAATAATTTAAAAAAAATTAAATATTTAATAGTTTAAAAAAAATAATTTAATATATTTTAAAAATACAGAAATTAAATAATTAAGTTCACTACCTACTTATAATATGTACTACTCATTCAATCTAAGTTTTCTTGCATTTTAAATATACATTTTTAATATTATGTTTAATGTATTTAAAATTGTTATTATTTTACAATATTTTCCAATATATTAATTAATAAAAAAGTTTTAACATGATTTTAATTTGAATTAAATATGATTAAATTTCAATAATTATATATAAATTTATTTAATTTAATAATCAAATATATAAATTTTAATTTATAACTCTAACTATATAAATTTTAAATTTTATAATAAAAAATATATATATTCAGTTTGTTTCAATAATTTAATGATTAAAATATATTTTATTTCTCTTTCATATTATTTAAAAATTCATATTTATTTTAATTTTTTTAAAATTATTAAAAAAATTCATTATTACATATTATATGTATTTTTTGTATAAAATATTAAATTTATGTATTTTACTATTATATATTAAATTTATTTATAGTGAGATTTAATCCAATAAAACTAATATATATAATTTAGTTTTTTTTTAGAAATGAAGAGAAAAATTTGCCATATTATTTTATAAAAGAAAAATAAGCGCACAACATAAGAAGGTGATGGTGGTGGCTTAAGATTTCTTTAGAGCGTTATGGTCCTTGAACTCGACAGTTCATGAACGGCTTTGTATGTGATTATTCTTGTATAGGTTTGCACGTGTGGCACATGAATCCAAATGGTATATATATTCTCTTGCTTGGTAAGTATCTTCCAAAATAAAAATAAGGTAAAGTATTTTATAATGATATAATTAATTAGTAGTTTTAAAAAATATATTAAAAATTTATATAGTTTTAAAAATTTAATAAACTAGTCTCTTTATCAATATTCATTATTATCGTTTATGTAAAAATAATATAAGAGAAATATTTTTATTTTAAAATTATTTTTGTATAATTTATTAGAAAAAAATAATCTAGATGAGCCGACCTACCCCATAGTTCGTAAAATGAAAGGGAGCTAGTCAACTAACTTTGAAGTCGGTTTACTCCTATTCTTTATCTTAAGTTACGAAATTAATTAGCTCTATTTCATTTTATTAAGTTACAGAGTCGATTAAGGTTTTTTTTTATTGAGTTACGAAAAGATAATATTATAATAAAAATATTTTTCTTACATAATTTTTCGTTTCACAAAAATGTTATTAACGGAGAGATTAATTTATTAAATTTTTAAAATTATAAAAAAATTTAATACGTTTTTTAAAATTAAAAAACTAATTAACTAAGGTAGGTTGAGTAGATTTGAAGTTAGGGTTAAAACAGATAGATCCCAGTCTCATCCAAATTCAAATCTATATCTATCATATATATTTTAAAAGTGGGCAAGAAAATATTGAAATTATTTAGAATATTTTATTTTTTTTATAAATTTTTGTTTAATAAATTTAAATTTTAATAAACAATCATTATTAAAATAAGATAATTAAATAATTAGTTTTTTATAATAATAGTAATATCAATATATTAAATATAATAATAGATAATAAATAAAATAAATTATATGTAGGTATTATAAATACAATTAAATTTTATCAAACATTTTATTAGAATTTATTTATAGAAATAAAATAATTTACATGTAGTACTCCATTTTATCAGTGAAAATGAAAAAAAGAAAGAAAGATTTACATATACATGACAACTCAATAGTAATTTCTCATTAGTTTTGCTTATTTAGAATGCTAATATATCAAACAAAATAATTTATAACAAATAAAATAATTTATATGTATGTATTGTAAATACAATTAAATTATATTCTACATATTTTGGAAAATTTATAGTAAATAAGTATTGTAAATACAATTAAATTCTATCCCATGTTTTATTAGAATTTATAGATAATTATAGTCAATAATTTAGAAAGAAAGCAATAACAACAAAATAATGGTAAATTATTTAATTTTAATTGATTTATTTTACTTAATACAAAATCTTGTCTAAAATTAATACTAATAATAAGTTTATATAAAGAAATATAATTTATAAGATAAATATCACAAATTGTTTCTTTGTGTAACAATATTGTCCCTTAATTTAAAATTATAATATAAAACTCTTTCGATTATAAATATTATAATCCAAAAGCCATTTTCCACATCATAAAAAATTGACCCAATAATTTTTTTTTATTTTTCTTCGCTAGTAAAAAAATAAAAAAATTTATTATAATATTTAAAGTTTAAGATTATATATTTAAAAAGTTGAAGGACTACAAACAAATAAAATAACCATCAATTGGTTTTAATTAATTTAACTTAATTTAATTCAATATATATTAATTTAACTTATAATTTAATTCTATATTAATTTATTTCGATATAAATTAATTTAATTATATTAATTTAATTAAATTTCTTTAAAATTAATTTAAAATTTAAGTTAAATTGATTAAATTTAACCTATATAATATTTCAAATTTATGTTACTAATAATTATAGTCAAAATTATAATAAAAAAATTAAAATTATATATATTAAAAAAAATTAGTTATTTATAAAAATAAGTTTTATTATATTTATAATAATTATATATTTATTATATATGTCAAAATCATACTACCGTAAATATTATTTTTTTATAAATAATTAGTTACAATTTATATTATTTTTGTTTGTTTTATTGTAATTTTGGTTGTAGTTATACATAAATTAAATTTTAACTGAAATACTGTTTAAATTTAATCAATTTAATTTGAATTTAAAATAATTTTAATAAATTTAATTAAAGTAATTTATCTCAAATTAAATTAATATCAAATTAAATTATAAAGTAAATTTAAAATCACTTGATGATATTAGTATATTTGTGACATTGACTTTTAACACCTTAAGAGTATTGTCTTTGAATTTTTAATTATAAAATAATATTATTCTTCAATGTTAATCATTATAACATAATTATTTTTCAATTTTTTTTATAATAGAAGAAAGAGAGAAAAATAGCTAATGTGATATTTTTTATTGGTAAATTTCACGCAAATAAGTGATTCGCTAATCAGTTGTAATATGTAAAAATTATTTTTGTATTATAATATTCATAATTGACGAGATTTTATATTATAATTTTAAATTGAAGAATGATATTGTTATATATATTAAAATTCAGAGATAAAGTGTGATTTTTACTATATAATTATATTATAATTTTAAATTGAAAAATGATATTGTTACATATATTAAAATTCAAAGACTTATTTACCATATAATTATATAATGTATTATTAAAAAAATATCTAAAAAAGAAACTGAACAAAGAAAAATGAGAAAATTTATCCTATTGCAATCCATGACCAGATATGAACAACAATGCAAAGCAAAGAAACAATGATTAGAATAACTATGCATAGTACAATTAGAAACAATTAGAATCATGTAATTAGAATCATTTGTTCCAAATTGAGGAAGCCCTCCCTTAAGGATTTTCACACTCCGACCCGACAGTATGTGAAAAGGTAAATTACGGTACACAATGGTCTTTTAGTGGGAGGTTCAAGACTCAAGGAGCTCACTCAGAGGGTGAAACTCCTACACTGCGACTGTCGAAATTCGAACCGTGGTCATTTGTTCTAAATCTGCCACCCGAATACCAACTACGCTATGCCCAAGCGAGAATCATGTAATTAGAATCTCATATATATATATATATATATATATAGATGACACTTGTATAAATGTTAAAATTCATGTAAATTTTAATAAATAATAATATTTATTTAGAAAAATATTACCTTCTATGTTTTCTCCTTCATAAATTAAAAAAAAAAATCACTCTATACAAATATTATAGAGATGAGAGGTTCAGAGTAATTTTCATTCTTAGTATCTAAACTTTAGAGTATTTTCAATTTAGTCATTTAACTTTAATTTCTTTTTTAAACTTTTTCAAATTTGATACTATTAATTAGCATAAAACTCCTTGTTACCTAGTATTGTAGGTTTTTAGGTTAATAAAAAAGATATTTATCTTTTCTTATATTTTCTTTTCAGTTTATTTTTTATTTTTTCTATTCTAATATTAAATTTTTAAATTTTAATATTTAAATTAAAATATTATTTATTAAATGAATATTGTACTTATAATGATGATGATAATAATAATAATAATAATAATAATAATAATAATAATAATAAACTATTATTATTTATCTTATAAATTTAAATATAATTACAATGATAATTTTGATATTTTGTCCATTTTATTGTTGTGTAATTATATTATTGATCTACTCTTTTGGTATGAGAAGTTTCTCTTATCAAACTAATTTTTAATGTATAATTCAAAGAAAAATTATTAAATTAAAATTAAAAATTTCTTTTTAATATTAAATAATATTTTAACTAAATAAGGTATTTAAATTATTTTAATGATTATCATAATATTAAAATAACAATATCTAACAAAAATAATTAGAATTAAAATTAATAATATTGACAATAATAATTGAAATATATAAAAAAATTACCATTTAATTAGTATTAAATATTTGCTTATTTTTAATATTTAATTTCATATAAAATTAAATGGATAAAAAGATTTAAAATTTTAGTGCTATTTGAAAAATAAAATTTATATTTAATAATTAAAAATAATATAAAATAAATTTATATATGATGTAATTAGTATAAATATATTATTGGTAGTGTAAAAATATTAAATTTTTATTAGAAAAAATAGAATTATAAAAGCTGAAAGGAGAGAGAAATACTATTTCAATTGAATTAACTTGGAAACCTCCTAACAATAAGTTTTATATATCTATTATTGAATTTTAGTAGTTATTTTATTGTGGTCACTAAATTTCAAATCACATCACAAAAGTAATTCATCTTTATTTTTTTTATTATAAATGGTTATTACTATCACATTATGTTAAAATCTTTGTTTGTTATGTATATGATTATCATGTAATTTTCACACGTGATCATTGAACATTAATTGGTTATTCATTATGATCATTGAAATTTAAATTATATCACAAAAATCACTTATTTATTTTTTTATTATAAACGGTCATTTTAGTCTCAATCTTTTAAAATTGTTATTTGTATACAACAAAATATAAATTTTAGTTGTTCTATGTAGATTTAAATAAAAAAAAATATTAATTTACATATTGGATAAAAAGTCTTTTTAAAATACCTTAACTCATATTCTCTCCATACCCAACTACTCTAAAAATATATACTTTTTCTACCTAATAGCTACAAAGAACTATCGAAGTAATAACAAAAGTTTACAAATTTTCTAAAGCAAAATAGCTTCATAAAATAATGTTACCGCAAGGAATTGATTGAAATGAGACACTCATTTGTATATGTCACAACCTATATTTTGTTGTATGTAACAACCCACCTTTCTGGACTGCTATCGGTGCTAAAATTTCGACCACCTGAAAGTGACCGAAATCCTAATAAGCCATAAATATTAACATAAACATGTTCCATTAAATATAAACATAAGCATTAACATTAATCTCATGCATATAAAAGACTTTTGATATAACATTAAAGTAAAAAATATTTAAATTCCTAGTACACGTGTCTTACATTATACACGTCCACATGTGGTGGACATAAATATAAGTACTAAAAATCAGAACATAAATATTTAAATAATACATGAGACTTTAAAAACATGTTCTTTGACATTTACATATCCTAGGGGCAAAATATACATAAATTATGTCACAGTATCATGTCCGTATTACCCGGTATTTTTCTGTACGTCCTGCATACCCATAAAAAACGGGATTGGGAATCAGGGATGGGATGGAAGAACAGAAAACGGGTAAGCTATTTTAAAATAGCTTTGTGAGTAGATACAAAAAAATATCATAAAATATAATTTCGTGCTCGTGAGCATGCAACATCGTCAGACATTTCACCTTAGGTAGTACTATCACTAAGATCCCTAAGTGAGTTTCAGTTGGCAAAGCCATCTTATGAGAACTACCAAAAATATAAATATACACCCAGAAGCTCCTTTTGGCTATCTGGGTCTTACCATATCATAACATAAAGATAGTGATCCCCTGGAATGTCCTAATTACTTTGGTGTTACTTCCGAAAGACAGTCAGTGGTACATCTCGAAGGACATGCCGAAATAGACAACATAGCATTTATGAAGGGACAAACCTAGGAATATCATCCATAACCATCATTAACATAATATACGGGATCATGGATCGTCCAACACTATCTTTCACATAACATGTAACAAATACTATGTAGCATATATCGCGATCTAATGCAAAACAACCTGGAATAGCCGTGATGCATGAGCATGTCATAAAATATTAAGTTTCTATATCATAAAAATATTTAGTAAGTATCCACTCACTTGGAAACTTAAGCGTAGTTGACGAATCCTCTGTTCGTCACTGCTGTTCCTGATGTTCGAGGTTCGATCTTATCTATCAGACTTCAGAATAGAGACTCAACATAAACTTAGAAACATATTTAAAACGTCCCTTAAACCCCCTATATAACATAACATAGACATAGCATATTAAATCCCAACAATTTAGGTAAAAAATTATTGTACAAATGACTTTCGACGGCAGGTTCAGTGGTTGAAGTTCTTTTGTATAGAGACGAAAGTTTGTTTCGGCAGTAGGTTTTACTGCCGCTCATTTCCTTCGGCACCAGATTCAGCAGCCAAAAGTCCAACCTTTGGCTGCAGAAGCTGGACTTCCATTTCTTTCTCTGAGTGGCTTCCTAATTTCGACATCCTAAACCTCCTTTAGATCGCCGAACCTAGATTTTGCCAGTGGCTAAAACCTAGATTCCACCACTTTTAACATGCCTAAAACATTTCTAAACATTCATGTATGTCAACAGCAACTCGGCTAAACATTTTCTATCAACATGCATTTATCATTTTCTCAATTTTCATATATATTCATCCATTTTCACATAACCTAAACATTTTCCTCTTTCTACCATTCATAATATGCAACCCCAATTTGACATTCCTAACATGTTTTTAACATCACTGAGCACATTTGGACATGCATTTGTTCTTACATCGTTCATCTTTTGGTCACTTTTTATTCTCATTCAATTTTCATCAACTTCCTTCCTTTTAACCTAGGTTCCTTTGCATGCTTCATTTCTAACCAATTACACAGTAAACTAACCTGGATTGAAGCTGTAGAACCCATTGTTATTTTGGATCCAAGCTTCTCCAAGTTCTCCTTCCTTTGCTTTTCTTTCTCTTTATGTTTTTCCTTTAATCTTTTCCTTTAATCTTCAATTTAGATCTTGTTTAGTTCTTCTTGGATTTGCTATTTGTTTGAGAGGACTTTAGGGAGAGGATGAGGTTCAGATTATGTCAAATCCTCTCCTTGGTCAGCTGCCTCCACTATTTATAATGGAGGTGGCAAATATGGGTTCGGTGGCCGAATATGACTTTTCAGGTTAGTCATCACTAAATTTTACTTTAGTCCCTCAATTTTTATATTTATTCATTCCAGTCCTTATATTTTTCATTTTAGTCCTTTACTTTTATAACTTGACAATTCGATCCATAAACACTATTTCGACCTAATTTTTTAATATTTCATGAATATTCCGATTGAAAACTCGGTATCCGATGTCAAAAATGTGTCAGGTGTTATATTATATATGTATAATAACAAAAAAATTACCTATATAGATTGTGATGGCCACACATACAACAAAATAGAGATTTTTATGGATTGTGATGAAAATAATCATTTGTAATAAAAAAAAATTCATGACTTTTGTGATAAGATTTAAAGTTCAGTGACTATAATGAATGACCTAGTAAAATTCAATGACTGCGAATGAAAATTAACCAACAACAACATATACAACAAACGAAGGTTTTAATGGATTGTGATGGCAATGACCGTTTGTAATAGAAAAAAAGATTGGTGACTTTTGTGATACAATTTGAAATTTAGTGACAGAAATGAAATAACCACTAAAGTTCAATGATCGCTGATAAAAATTACCGAGTCTTAAGGAAGAATTGAAGGACTTTCAGAGTAATTTACACCCGTGGTTACTCAACTTTATTGAGTATTTATTGTGGTTACTGAACTTTAAATTGTGTAACAAAAATCACCAATATTTATTTTTATATTACAAACGGTCATTATTATCACAATACATTAAAAGCTTTGTTTGTTGTATATGTTGTTGTCGGGTAATTTCACTAACAGTTACTAAACTTTAGTAGGTCATTTATTCCATTCTTTGAATTTTAAATTGTGTCACAAAAGTCACCAATTTTTTTTATTATAAATGGTCATTTCCATCACAATGTATGTTGTGACAGATACACAAGGGTGTCCCATTTCCTTTGATTCCTCGCAACGATATTATTTTATGAAGTTTTCTTACTTCAGAAAATAAACTTCAGAAAATTTATGAACATTTTGTTGTTACTTCAACATTTCTCTGTAGCTTTTAGGTAGAAAAAAAATATTCTTGTGGTAGTTGGGTGTGGGGAAAAGAGGAGCTAAGGTATTTTAAGGAGGCTTTTTATCTAGAGTGTAAAGTAACTATTTATTTAAATTCATATAGGACAATCAAAATCTCTATTTTGTTGTATACATAAGACAACAAAAAAAATTGCAAACGTGACATATACAACAAAACATAGATTTTGAAGGATTGTGACGAAATGATCATTTGTAATAAAAAAAATAAAGATGAGTGCTTTTGTGACATAATTTAAAGTTTAGTGACCACAATAAATGACAATTAAAGTTCAGTTATAGCAAGTGAAAGTTACGAGACAACCACGTATACAACAAATAGAGGTTCTGATAGATTGTGAAGGTAATGACTGTTTGTATTAAAAAAATAAAGATGAATGACTTTTGTGACATGATTTAAAATTTAGTGACTGCTATGAATAACCCACTAAAATTACTCGGAGTTTTAAGAAAGAAATTAAAATTGAGTGACCAAATTGAAAATACTCTCAAAGTTAAGGAACTGTGAGTGAAAATTATCTGAGGTTTAAACATGAGTTCCCGACATTTTGTTATCAAAAGGTAAAGTCAAGATTGTAGCGACAAAAATCTTAGATGATCTGATTGATTTATTCACTTTAATACATGATGAAGCAAAGGATTTCAGAGAGTGTGTTAGACTATATAATAATATTTTTGCATTTGCATCTTTTAGAATAAATTTAGACAAAGAACTTATATCTTATTGACAAAGTATATACATTTCGAACACAAGGATAAATATATACCATGATCTCCATAATTTATTGTGAGAAGATGATAACACACACTATTTCCAATTGAACTTCTATGACAATAATAATGAGTTACAAAATAAGATGAGAAGTATTAATGACTACAACTAAATGAAAATACATTGGGAAAACTCATGAAAGTCTTTGAAAAAAAACTATTATGTGTAATTCTTTAGATCTTTAAATGATGTGGGTCCACATGAGAGCTTGATAATCAAATATATATATATATATCTTACCAACCATAGATGAAGTAGAAGCTATTTATATAGAAAGAAATAATCCCCCATTAGAAATACTTCAGGCATATATATTTAAATATTACTTTGGTTATGATCCATTGCAATTTCTATTATTTAACCCTAAAGCTCAAGTGGATGGCTCAAAATATTAAAAAGTAAACATAAAGTGTAGAAGTTAAATTTAACACAATGATGGAAGTGAATACAAGCTCTTTTATATAGAGATTTACATCAGCCACCAATGTGATATAAAGTGAGGATAAATGTAAGTTAATAAAAAATATAATATGATTTTCATATTTACATTCACTAATATATATACACATTTTACACGTACACACATGCTAAAAATAAGTAATA
>CAOGCB010548714.1:0-11503 GCA_948266635.1 Cnidoscolus chayamansa | reverse complement strand
GGTGAAAAAGATCTAAAAGCGGAATGGAAACCATGATCATGATCGCGTGACTTAAGTGACATTATGATGTTGTGTATATGTTTGGTGCATGTGTGCACAAGTGGATTTCAGGTGTGGTGATTTATGCTCAGTTACAGCATTACTAAGGTTAGTCAAGGTAAGACTTGTGTATGTATTAATGTTTGTGAATGTTTAAAATGATATCATATATGTTAGCTTCGGCTATGTGTAGTAACCACTGGGCAATCTAATGCTCAGCGGGATGAGTTTGACTATCCCGCAGGACCTGAATGAAGATAACCAGAGAGAGAATCTCCACGACTGTCTAGAAGTTCATCGGCATCAATCGGGGTAGCTTGCAGAATTCTTTTGTTGAAATTGTTTTGGCATGACTAGGGAGTCCTAAGTTGTAAATGGTGTCATTTTGATTATTGGGCCATGTGGTGTGCCCCATGTCTCCGATTGAAGTGGATGTACTTCAATCCGTTGTGGAACAATTATGTAATTGTTTTGTATTGACTTATGATGTTTTGTAATGAATTGAATATGAATGAAGATGTATTTTTTTTTACGGTGTGGCCTTTATTGATTTATGAAAAGTTTTAAATTGTTCAGAATTATGCTATAAGCATGTGCAGTTTTAGTTGATGGATAGGTGTGTTGAGACCGTCAAAGTGGCAAACCGAACCGGGGAACGGGTTAACCGGCGGTTAACTCGGGAACCGGCAAGGGGCGTCACACTTATTATCCCACTTTCTAATTTCTCCTTTATGAAATGTCTGTGTATCTTAACGTGTTTCGTTCAATCTTGTTGAACTGGATTTTCTGAGATACTAATTGTAGCCTTGTTATCATACATTAGTTTGCATGCGCCTCGTGGTGGAAACCCTATTTTAGTTAATAATTTTCGTACCCATAACACTTCAGCCATTCCATGTGCAATGCCTTAAAATTCAGCTTCGACACTAGACAATGCCATGACTTTCTGCTTCTTGCTCTTCCATGTTACAAGGTTCGCTCCAACAATTGTAAAACATCCAAATGTTGACCTTCTATCCATCTGATCACCTGCCCAATCTGCATCTGTATAACTCTATATCTCAAGATGTCCATTTTTCCTGAACAAAATACCCTTTCCAGGAGATAGCTTAAGATATTTTATAATTTGTAGTGCATCTTTGATATGTTCTTTTTGTGGTTGATGCATAAACTGGCTGATCACCCCAATAATATATGAAATATCTGGTCGTGTATGAGATAGGCAGATCAACTTCCCAACTAAATGCTGATAACTAGACTTGTAAGCTAGCTCTCTACCTTCAGTGATCTAAAGCCCATGATTTACTACCATTGGTGTCTCGACCGGTTTACAGTCAAGGAGCCCTATCTCTGTCAAAAGGTCCAAAATATACTTTCGTTGTGATATAAAAATCCCTTGTTCTGAGATGAGGATTTCTATCCCAAGAAAGTACTTCAACCCTCCAAATCCTTAATCTCAAATTCTTGAAACAGCTTTTCTTGCAGTATAGTCATCTCTTCTTCATCGCTGCCAATTATGATCATATCGTCGACATAGATCACTAATCAGGTTACTAATCTCCCCCTCCGTTTTATAAATAGACTGTGATCTAAATTGCTCTTAGAGACTGCTTTAGCCCATATAATGCTTTCTTAATCCTGCATATTTCATTGGATTTGAACCCACTCGAGAAACCGGATGGAGCCTCCATATAGACCTCCTCTTTAAGATCCCTATGCACAAACAAATTTTTTACATCAAATTGCATCAGAGGTCGTCCTTGATTTGCAGCTACTGAAACTAGTACCTATATAGTGTCAATCTTTGCAACAGTGAAAAAGTTTTAAAATAGTCTACCCCATATGTCTAAATGTACCCTTTTGCTACTAACCGAGCTTTATACCTTTCTACAGTCCCATTTGCCTTGTATTTGATAATGAACACCCAACAACACCCTACTACTAATTTTCCTCTTAGTAAAATGCACTTTTCCCATGTCTGATTCTGATGTAGAGCTTCCATTTCTATCATCATTGTCTGTCTCCATTCTTTCTTCTTCTAGGCTTCTTCAGCCATTCGGGGTATATGTTCATGTCCCAAAGTTGCAGCAAATGCCTTGGCTACCTCTTACACCTGTCTCCCCTGACCAAATCAGCTATCGGGTACTTGAACCTTTTTGGTTCCTTTTCAAAAAAGTACTTCTTGGAGGGGAAGTCCCCGATTATGACATGGAGGAAGAACATGCCTCGTGGCTGGTTTGGCTAGAAGATCAATTAAATCTCCCATGTCATTTTCCCTGATAGTTAAGTCAACAAAAGAAGGTTCAATAGAATGGATAGGGTTATTAGGACTAGTATTACCTCAGGTTCATCCATAACTTGTGTTGGTTCATGAGTGGGCTCAGAGATCTCCCGTGGTCCTTCTATAGGAATTGGTTCCTCTTCCTATACTTATGTTGTTCTTGGTTCAATCTTAACCCCCATTGGTATAAGCAACCAACTTAGTGGATCCACCCTGGTAGTCTCCCCCTGAACACTATGTTGGGCTTGGAAAAATTACTCAATTTTAAGATAGTCGCAATCCATAGTAGTATAGATTCGACGAGTATGAGGGTTAAGACAATGATATCCTTTCTGATCTACATAATATCCAATAAACACACATTTAACTGCACATGGATCAAATTTAGTATGGTTAGATTTTGGAATGTGAACAAAGACAAAACACCTAAAGACATGGGGAGGACGAACAAAGCCAGTCGAGATATCAGTAGCTTTACTGAGCATTTGACTTGGCGTGCGAGATCCAAGGACTTTTGAGGGTAACTGATTAATAAGTGACACGGTCGTGGCAACTGCATCAAGCCAGAGATAGGTTGGAACTTTGGATTCGATTAGTAAAGCCCGAGTAATTTCTAGGACATGTCTATTCTTACGTTCAGATACCCAATTTTATTGAGGAGTATTAGGACATGTGGTTTGATGGATAAGTTAGTTTTCCTTAACAAAGTTGTTCATGGATGAATTTACAAATTCTCCCATTATCTAACCTAAGAATTTTAATTTGGGTTTGAAATTGAGTGTGAATCATGTGGAAGAAACCAACAAACAAGAAAAAACTTCAAATTTATTATGTAAGAAATAAACCAAAGTCATGCGAGTACAATCATCAATAAATAACACAAAATATCTAAACTGTTGATTAACCGTAACATGAGAAGGGCCCCAAACAACAAAAGGTATCAAATGAAATGGGTTTTTAACTCGGGTATTATTCATAAGATAAGATTGCCTATGACTCTTTGCTAGCACACATGTATCACATGACATAATTTTATTTTGTCTAAACAACTGAGGGAAAAGGACATAAAGATAACCAGTGGATGGGTGGCTAAGTCGTTGGTGCCATAACCAGAGTTAGCGTTCCACTGTTCCATTAGCCAGCAAAGCACAACCAGGATGAGTCACCTCCTCTACATAGTAAAGACCCCCGTCCTCAAAACCACGCCTAATTACCTGCCCCGTACGATTGTCCTGCAATAAACAAAAATGTGAGTGCATGAGAATAATGCAGTTCAATTCTCAAGTCACATGACTAATGGACAATAATTTACACGACAATTTTGGCACATATAAGTAGTTGGACAGTTTCAAGGTAGGGGACAATTCAATACTTTCGGCACCATGAACCTGGGTTAGGTCACCATTTACTGTTTAGATGAGATTTTTGGTAGGTTTAGTACTGGTGACTAAGTCTCAGAGATCATTTGTCATGGATTCGATGCCACCACTATCAAAAACCCATTTCTTATGTTTTACATAAAAGGGTGACAAATGCATGACCCATGGCCTTATCAGGTGGTTTCTAGATTTTTAGTTTGGACCAGTTTAGTTTTGGTTCAGGTAGGTTCAATTTCATTTTGGGCTGATTTGATTTCAATTTGGACTAGTTCGATTTTGATTTCATGATTGGTTTTGGAATTTGGCCAGAAATCAACTTTGGGGAATTCAATTTTTCTTCCTGCAAATTACCATGGTTAGAATCGCAATTATCAAAACAACCAGGAGGAAACTAAATAAGGTTTATTTTTAAGGGACTTGGATGTAATTTGCCACATCCAAGCCCTATACCTTTCCCCTTCAGCATTTTGTTGCCCTGCCAGCCCCATTTGGACCCTTTCATCGCCAACCCTAGGCATCTGTCCAAAAGACCAAGCCGCATCCCTTCTATTTCTAGCATGTTGCTTGCACCGCCGCTGCCGATCTAGGTGGTCTCTTGATTACTGATGACTACAGCGGCGATGCCCTGTTTGCCTTTGGTCCAGTTGTGTTCTTTGCATGCTTTGTTCTCTTTCCACCACTATGGGTACTCGATGATTTGAAAACACTAATCACAGGTGTGTTTCATGCCTGCACAGTGGGTGCAGCGCAAGGCTAAACGGTCGATGCCCCCGTTGGTCAGCAAACTTTGATTTCCCAAGTCCACTTACTGGTATCGCTCGATCTATCCCTGTACCTCGAACACTCCCCCTATGCCTAATGATGTTTCAGTTGGGTTCAAAATCTCCATGCCTGCCACCTCCATCCGAACGGTGGCATATGCAGCTTTTACTGAGGGAAAGGGTCATGCTCGAAGTATGTCCCTCTTTATTCCCTTATACTTTTCATCGAGATCGGCTAAGAAATAAAACAGTTAGGTCTTGGCTTTTAGTTGATTGAATATTGTAATGTCTTTTGGGTATTTCATAGAATTCGGTTGTCGCCGGTCAATTTCTCTCCATATTGTTTGGAGAATGGCATAGAACTGTTCGATTGTGGTTGTTCCCTAGACCGCTCGGCTTGCCTTGGTCATAAGGTTGAAGATCTGAAGAGAATCATCACCGCTTCTATATGTGGTGGCGATTTTATCCCACAGTTCTTTTATGTTTGGGTATTCTACGAAACTCATAACCAATTATGGTTCTAGGGTTTGCAAAATCCAAGAGCATACAATCATATCCTGCATTTCCCATGCAGAGAACGTTGGATCATCTATTATTGGAGCAGGAGGTACGCCGGTGATGTGGCAGAGGCACCCTTGCCCTCCAATCGCCAGTTTCATGATTCTCGACCATAGGGAGTAATTATGGTTATTGTGTCTTATGTTCACTAAGAGATTTGGTTATGAATCCATAGGTGAGTTTGATTACTTTGGGGCTAATGTATTTATTTACTATGACAGGTGGTTAGAGTTCTCTCCTCCTCCCAATACTGTCATCGTTCCGAGATCAGCCATGGTAGATGATGATCCCATGGTCCCATAGAAATCAGTCTTGTCACTGTGACTCTGATACCATGTTAAGCGTATTAAACAAGTTCGACATAAAACTCTACTTTTATTGGAATCATCACAAACCCTTTTATGTACATGGATTACATAGTTTAGGAAATAATAAATTTTCTACTCTAATTATGGTGATCTACTCTAATTGTGGTGATCCTTGATTTATGCTGTATTTCCTTAAATTACATATTCCTTTTTATACTAGGTTATGGAACCATTACTCTAAGTAGTAGTAGATGATGGTGTAGATCCTCTACCTTCAACATGAGAAACGTTAAATACAGTGATGAAATTTACCAACGAAAATATAAAAAAAATAGTTGTTGAATTAAATTAATAACCATTTATAAACCATTTTTATTGCCACAATCAAATTAGTAACAATTTATGATGAAATTTCATAGCTATTTTTCAGTTTTATTGTAGTGTTTGTCCTTAGTCTTAGGGAACAACTATTGTAGTGTTCCAAATAATAGGTTGACTATACTAACAGTTTATGTGTATTTGTCCATGGAAGTGACATTGTCTAGCAACGTGTCCCTCTTTATAACAACATATGTAATACGCATTTCTTCTTAAATTGCATGGTCTCAAGTGTGCTGCATGATAATGAAGAGAACCTATAACTTTAAAACTAAAATTGGAGGTTAATTATTGCCTATACAAATCCTATTTTGATTTTGCTTTAGAGCTTATTCTTCATTTTCATTCCTTTCTAGACTCCCTTCCTCTTTTTCTTATTGATTTTAGATGCAGATATAACCTTACTAAGGTACCTAAATATATTATCCCTTGGACATGCCCTAGTGTATGGCAGATTGACCCACTATCCTACATTTACTTTTACTCTTAATTGAATATTATAAGAAAAAAAAAATAGTAATAAAGTTCACAAATAAAATTATAAAATAAATTACTAAAATAAATTTTCAATAATTTACTAATCATTTTTTATAATATGAAATATTGATGATTGATGAAATTTGTAATTATTTCTTTAATTTTCTTAAAATATATTTCCTCCAATAGTGAAACAAACCTCTATTGTTCTAGCTACATTAATTATGTTGTTAAAGTCATTTTTCTATGATAGGATTTAGAGATGAATATTAAGTATTCTATCTTATTGAGTACCATCTCTCCTTCATTTCGATATTACACGTGTTTTGTGAAACAGATAACTCATGTATGCTCATATCATGCATTTATTGAAGCTATTTAAAATCTTTCATTCTTAATTATTCATAGCCATCTAGAAAAGCCCAATAAGTGAACTCATATAAATTGCTACAAAATCAAGCTCTTGCTCTATTTTCTATATACATTCAATATCATTCTTTGCCTTCTTAGATTTTAGAATAAATTTGTCCATTTTAATGACTTTACAATACCTGCATTTTAACTCATCTATTATTGACGTTGTTCGTAAATTTTTTCATCATTATAGACTTGCAAAATAAAAAAAAAAAAGCATTTTGATGTCTCAAATAGTATGGATATTATATAAATTTGAATCGAAGAATTATGTATCTAATTAAAGATTCAAGACCATTATATGTGAGGGTAAGATGGATGTTGTCAACATATTTTGTTGGGACAAGATTGAATAAGATATGGTAGTTATCAAATATTTGATTGTATGCATAAATCTGTTGAAGATATTATTAACCCTATCAGCTAAAAAAATGAGCATATTTTAATGATACAAAAACTTGAGGAACTTATCTTTCTAAAGTCATAAATTGTAGGAAAATAGTAGAGCACATGACAAGTGCATATGGAAGAGGTCATTATGAAAAAAGGATCAAATCTTCAAGATATAGAAATGATCAAGAACTTAAAGATTTTAGTTAAGTATAAACTTTTTATATTTAATGTACAAATATAAGAAATATGTGAATTACCTAAGTGAGTTAAATGATACATATACTTTTTTATTAATACAAAGTTAGAACTTAATTTCAAAATTAAAACTATTGAGTTGAAAGTAAAACCTATACCTTCAAAATTAGAACTTATACTTTCATGATCCTAGGTTCTAAAATCAACTTAGTAGAGATTTCACTAAAGCCCAAAATAACAGCTAGTTTTTATTAAAATATGTTTTTAACCTGTTCAAATCTTCTCAAACGACTAGTTTTATATCATAAATATATATAAGCAAAAATCTCTCATTTACTCCTCAAGAAGAACATTTACATTTAAGAGAAATTTATTGCAACAAAGCATTTTCTTCACTTGAGCATTTATTGATCTTTCTTTAGAAAAGCCAACTCTTATTCATCTTTATAGCTGCTACTGTAATAAGAGAAAAACAAGACTGAATATTCCTTCATTATCAATACCTATTTAAGGTTGAAAGTAAGTTTGTGATAACTTGTGTGTATGAGTGTTTAAGTGAAAAACACATGTGTGAGGTAACAAGCTCCTTCTGAAAACTTGATAAGGTTACAAGAGCCTTGAAAAACTTAGAAATGTTATAAGACCCTTGGAAAACTTAGAAAGGTTATAAGACTCTTGGAAAACTTGGGAAGGTTATAAGGGCCTTGCAAAACTTGGAAGGATTATAAAGGCACAACTTGCCATTTAAAAGAGTCAGTAGTGGAGAAACTTCTCAAATGGAAGCTTTGAGAGAGTGGTTATAGACAAGAAGGCCGAAGCACTATAAAATTTAAGAGTTTTATCTTCTCCCCTTCACTCCTTCGTAGTTATGCTTATGCTTTATATAATTGGCTGAGACTCTATCTAACATATCTGAATTGTTGTTGCATTTAAGTTGATGTATGCTTTTGATCTATGTTTCATAAGCGAGAAGTATTCAAGTAAACTGTAGTCTGAATTTAGAATTTTAGAAGCTTTAGTTTTATACATCTTTGTTTTAACTACAGTAACTTTTATAGTGTTGAGTAAGAATAAAAATTTATAATAAATGTAATAAGGTCCAATTCACCCCATCTTTGGACTTAGATTTGGGACTTACGTATATTTATTTTATCAATATTTGGAAAATAAACAATAAACTAACTAATTAATAATATATCAATTAAATATAATTTTTATTATGTATATCAACTATTAATGTAATTTTTTCATCACTTATATTAATGCGCTAAAGGTAGTGCAACGATAAATAATTCTAGTATAAAAAAATAGAAAAAAGTGAGAAAAAAACTTTGGTGCTTTCATCTTTGAAAACTCTCATTAAGTGTGTGAATTATTTTTATTTTGCAAATAAGATATATATTTATATTGTGAATTAATTAATAAATTTCATATTAAATATATATGATTATATTGAAGAGTAGTGACACAAATGATAGTTTTAGGATATTAAACATGAATATAGACTAGCATCCATGTATTCCAATCCATATATTGAAAGTTTAGCGTGTATCATATTTTTCTTCATTGATATTGTCGTATATTTATTTCTTCATTTTTGAAATGTAATTAATATGATTAAAACAACAACAAAATAGAATTGTTTCTATAAATTTTTTTATTGAAATTAAACTCTACAATACATATATATATATTTAATTGAGAAATAAAGAGGAGCAATGAAACTCAAAATGATTTGAGTTTTAACAGGAACATTTTTTAAGCATTTTAACCCCCAAAGACCCAAAACAAGTTTAGTACTTAAATTTAAATGAAATCATTTCAGGTATGCTTGAAGAATGAGCTTGAAACGGAGTTGTGGTATGTGGATAGTGGATCCTCTAGACATATGATAGAAGATATGAAGAAATTTATAAAGTTGAAAATGAAAAATTATGGACATGTTCGATTTAGAGACAAAGAAAAAGCCCAAATTATTGGAGTATGATCTATTAGAGAAAATCAATCAATTGAGAATGTAGCTTTGATACAAGGTTTGAAGTTTAATCTTTTAAGTGTAAGTCAACTATGTAATAAAGGGTATAAGGTAACACTTTACTCAACTCATTATGAAATTTATGATTCTCATAAAAAGTTCTATTTGTAGCATCAAGAGTGGATAATAGTTATTTAATTGACATAAAAATGATCAAAGAAAATATTTCAAATTGTCTAATATCCATTCATGATAGTCATTTACTATGGCATAGAAAATTATGGCATGCTAGTATACATCTCCTTTCCAAACTCTCTACAAAGGAACTAGTTATAAGACTACCGATGATTATTTATGATGTTGATGTAGAATGCACTATAGGAAAACATGCAAAATCATCTTTCAAATAAAAAAAAATGTTTTTTTTTTCTACATTTAGGCTATTAGAGCTATTTTATCTAGATCCCTTTAGACCGATAACACCTACAAGTCTAGGAGGAAAATCATATGCACTTATGATAATAGATGATTACTCTAGGTATTCATGGGTATTCTTTCTTGCACATAAAGATGAAACTTTTTAAATATTTGAAGCCTTTTGTAAAAGAGTTCAAAATGAACAAGGATGTTGCATTACATCATTGAGAAGTGATCGTGGTAGAGAGTTTGAAAATTCTTCATTCAAGTTTTTGCACTTTATATGGAATATTTCATAATTTTTATGCTCCAAGGAAACTACAACAAAATGAAGTTGTGAAAAGAAAAAAAAAATAGAACTTTACAAGAAATGGCTAGAGTTATGCTTACTGAAAACAACTTACCAAAATATTTTTGAGCCAAAGCCATAAATACATCATGTCATATCATAAATAGAGTCAATATTAGAATAATCTTGAAAAAGACAGCTTATGAGCTTTGGAAAGGTGAAAAGCCTAATATTTTCTATTTTCATGTGTTTGGATGCAAATGTTATATTTTGATGATAAAGAAAATATAAAGAAATTTGAAGCAAGTCTAGTGAAGGGATATTTCTAGGATACTAAAATCATAACAAATCTTATAGAATATTCAATATGAAAAGTTTAGTTGTAGAAAAATCTAGCCATGTTATTTTTTTATGAATCTAACTTAAGTGGACCATTAGCATCCACAAATAATGGTTATGAGCATATTTTTAAACAAAAATAAAGCAATGTACTTGATGATTAAAGAGATAAAACAAAATGAAGGTAAAGTAAATTAGACAACAAGACACAAGCTTCAATCAAGATCAAAGAGAGAATGAAGAAATGGATGACACATTATCAAACCTAGAAGAGCTTCAAATAAATGAATCTCAAAGTGAGGACTTACCACAAGAATGAAGATATCACAAGGATCACTCAAGAGACAACATAATAGATAGTCCATCACAAAGAATAAAGACAAGAGCTCAACTATGGAGATACTTAGGTAATGTAGTTTTCATTTCCCAACTTGAACCTAAAAGTTATGAAGAGGCTGAAAATGATGAAAGTTGGATTCTTGCTATGTATGAAGGATTTAATCAATTTGAAAGAAATAAAGTGTGGACACTTGTTCCTAAACCCAAAAATCATTCAATTATTGGCAAAAAGTAGATATTTAGAAATGAGATGCATGAATATGGGAATGTAATAAGAAATAAGACAAGACTAGCAGCATAAGGATACAACCAAGAGGAATGTATTAAATTTGAAGAAACTATTGTTATGGTTGTAGAATTGAGGCTATTAGAATGTTGTGTGTATTTGCATGTTACAAAAACTTTATATTATATCAAATGGATGTAAAAAGTGTTTTCTCAAATGGTTTCATAGAGGAAGAAGTATATATTGCTCAACCACCTGGATTTGAAGATCCAATTTTTTTCAAACTATGTTTTTATACTCATTAAAGCTCTTTATGGATTAAAACAAGCTCCTAGGGCTTGGTATGATAGACTTAGTAAGTCTTTATTACAAAATGAATTTAATAGAGGAAACATTGATACTACTATCTTTATCAAAAGAAAAGGAAAATATATGCTCATAGTTCAAATTATATAGATGACATTATTTTTTACACAACTAATGATTCTTTGTGCAAAAGCTTTTCAAAGTCTATGCAAAGTGAATTCGAAATGAGCATCATAGGTGAGCTTACTTTCTTCCTTGGTCTAGAAACTAAGCAAATCAAAGATGGAATCTTTGTCACGAACGGAAATTAGGGCCTAGGAGATTAGGCACCTAAATTAACAAAATTTACAATTAAATGAATAAATAAGGTAATAAGTGAAATTAAGAAAGTGGAAAATGGAAAGGACATGAAAAATGAAATTTATGAGA
>CAOGCB010548529.1:0-12049 GCA_948266635.1 Cnidoscolus chayamansa | reverse complement strand
CCTCATATTCTTGTTGAAGTTCCTTCTCAAATTTCAACAAGTTTTCATGTCTATATTTTTTCCTTACTTTCTGAATTTCATCCATTCATGCCAATACTCTTATTTTTCATCTTTCGATGTTGCTGAACACGTTTTTTTTTTCTCCATCTTTAAAGGGAAAGGGCCTATTGATTCAGATTTGCCAGTGTATTGCCATCACTATTTCAGTTATCTGTTAGGAAGGGTTGAAAGTCCTTATAGGTTTGCCATGCTGCCAGAAACTCAAAGTTCCCACTTGACAGAGTTATTTTATCAGTAAGAGAGCTAGAGATGTAGATGCTCCACAGTGTATCAGGATATTTTAGATTCCATGCAGAGTTGCAAATGGCTCGATCCAACCTTTCCTGAACCCTACCTCTCTTCCACGTAAAACATGGTCCCACTCCCACGAATCCTAAATTGAACATCCCATTGGAGTCAAACTAACCAGGGAAGGGATACAGAGCTTGTCAATTCCATTAAATGATTCCAAAGGTGTTTGCGGTTAGCCCAACGAGGGACTACTATAGACTGTTGTGACATAAAACGTTTCTCCATTGGCATGAGATACTTTTGCATGGCTAAACTGAAAGTTGCTTTGTTGAATGCCTCTTGAAAAGCCTTTGTCTTCAACCCTATAAGAGTGATCAAACCCAAGTTCAGAAATTATGTCGTCAGCTTTTATGTCCATTTATCCTTGTTTTAAGGATAATCAGTATCAAAGCATGGTAGCATTCCACATTTTCGCAAACACCAAGCAATTAAAGCACCCTTTCAAAATTCCATGAAAAATATAATATAAAAAATCATGTAAAATGAGTATGTAATAGGTGCTTGGTTAATAAAACCAACCTAGTCTTATAGTAAATAAGGATTAATCTCTTAATATTTAATAAATATGCAAATAAAAAAACATTATTTATTTATATATGAATATTTACAATTCAATCTATTAGTGATGGGCATAGCTAATATTAGTAATGCCTATGTCGTTTCTAAGTTCATTGCAAAAATTGTATAAAATTTTTCCAAGATCTGTCACTAATTTCGCTGCAAAATTCATCGCAAACTTTAGAGACAAAATTTCTGTTGCAAACTTTGTCACTAAATATTTTCCAAATTTCGTCATAGTTTTCGTCACAAAATTTATCACAAATTTTAAGAGACGACTTTTCCGTCGTTAAATTTATCTAAAATTCAACATTCTTTATCCGTTATAAAATCTGTCGCTAAATTTATCATAAATTCAACTTGTAATACAAAACTTCATATTCCCTATAAATTAAACTAATTTATATAAATTTCTTAATATAAAACAAAATCATCAAAATCATTCATATGCATTAAAAATTATATAAAAAAATACAACGTTCAAGATATCTAAATACATTAGAAAGTTTACATATAAAATAGTACATACAAAATCAATATAAAATAAAAAGTACAAAATATAACTACTAGTTTGAATGGTCTAGTGGAAAGATGTAGTCTGAATTGGTTAGCAAAGTTTTCTTTCGCATCCCCATTATTATTGAATCTCCTTTCTCATTTTATCATGTAATTCTACTCTTATTTGACTTTAATTTCTTCTATCATTTATTGTACTTGATCCAAGACTATGGTTTGAGAAGTTTGCCTAAAATAAATTGATAAGCATGAACCAAAAGTAGATGAACCGTGAGAGTATGTTTTTGCAATACCAGAAAATCCAAAGCCATACACTCTGCTTTCTCTATTGTCTCATGATATTTCAACCCATTTATTCACATAAAAAATGAGTTGACTTTTAGACTAACATATATGCTACTCAACAACTGCATCTGATTAAGCTCTCTACATATATTAATGTAATAATATTTTATTAAGTGTGTTTATTTGGTAATATAATATAATAAAAATCTTAATAATAATACTTAATGTAAATAAATATTACGCTAAAATAACTATAAAAATCAATTTACATCAACTTGTTGTGGTTAGTCATTAATAAATATAACCACTAGTCCATTTTTTTTTGTGAGTTGCTTGAAATACCTCGATTTCGGTGAGTAGCTTATCTAACTTCTTCACCCACAAAATATGATTAAATCATGTAAGACAAGTAATAAAATAATATGATTAGCAACAAATAGAAAAATTAATCATATCAATTGCTCTTCCTAAATCTCAAGCTTCACTGAACCGCCAAAATGTTTTGTAATAGACCCATCTTTTTTTTTGTCATTTGATTATATTTAGTAGCTTCTGACTTTTTACGCCAATATGGTGTACTCCAATAAGCCACAAGTTCATTCTATGTTTTTGGATTCATCCAATCTGGTCCTAAATCATGTAAATATGCAATATCATTTTTTTATGTTTCACCAATATTTCATGTCTAACTTTGTTCAGAATATCACACAGTCTTTCCTTCTCAACTTTATCCCAAAAAAATTAGATCATATTTTCTTTACTTTCTTTCCACATATAACAATCTTGTAAATTTACAATATAATACATTCAAATTATCATAATTTCAATATAAACTTCATATATTTATCATATATATCATTTAAAAAAATATATAAGATAATTCTCATTTTACCAAAAAGAATTCAAATAGCTCATTTTTTAGGTACTTCTGCCCAAGTTTTTCATGTACCAGTATAATACATCTTGATATCATTTGTAATGGATTGAGTGACACATATATCCAAGAAGCTATAATATGAATTATATAAAAAGAATTTTTTTAATAATAATACATTAATAATTTTAAATTGTAAATATAATATAAATTACTTACACATTTCTTTTGAGGTTTATAATTTGTTGATCAACGAGATTTTTTGGTACAGGTTGTCCCAAATTTGGACCTCTAGTTTCAGTTAATGATGATGATGACGACACAAGTTCTTGCATTTCAACTTGTGCATCATTTCTTATGCTTTGTTCTTCATGGTGTTGTGCACATTATCTACCTCTAGAAAATGATATTCTTCGAGGCATCTTATAAATATATAGCATCAAGTATAAAAGAACTCAAATAAAAATAATTAGTATAAAATAACACAATAGTATTAAACAATTACAGAACAAGAATAAAGGTCAAATACAATTATATAATAAGTGACAAACACAAGAACATTATAACAAAATTAAACAAAAAAACACAATAATAAAAACTGAAGATCATTCATCATCCTCTTCCTCCTCATCTTTATCTTCATCTTCATCTTCATCTACACCTCTATTATCATCTACATCTAATACAAATGTACCATTTGGTTCAAGTAGTAAATTTGGATCATCAAGTTCAATTGATGGTAACACTTGCTGACGTCTACAAATATCATCATCTTGATAAGCAACATCATAAGAGTTTATTTCACCTTCATTTCCATTAACCATCACTTGCCCAATGTTATAAGTGTTTCTAGCTTTGATTTTGAAAACTGCAAACCAATTAGCTCTTATTTTATTAATTCAAGGATATTTTATGTAGCAAACTTGTTGAGCTTGTTATGCTAAATGGATCATTTGATGCTAGCCTCAACTTAAAATGGATTTCTACAAGGCCATGTTGAGGATGGACTCTTACCCCTTTATCAGTATCAAACCATTTACATTTGAAAAAAATTACTTAGCATCACAACAACTTTGGCTGAGACTAAAAGTGTGACTTTTGTGCATAATTTTAAATATGATCATGCAAAAGTAAGAGAAGTCCTTGCACATATGATTCTTGTTCATGAACTGCCTTTTATATTTTCAGAGTATGATATTTTTAATTTGTTGATGCAAACTACAACTCCATATTATCAAAAAATCAGTCATGCTACTGTGAAGAAAGATTGTATGAATTGTTAAATGATGTGATAAAGTTAGTGTGCTATAGATTTGTGCAATTCGAGTCAACATATTTCATATATGGTTGTTGTCGGTCATTTTGTAGACTCAAACTGGAATTTGCAAAAGCGTACTTTGAATTTTTGTGATGTTCCACCACCTCATATAGAAGTTGCTAATATGTGATGTGCTTAAGAAATGCTTAGTTGAATAGGGCATTAAGGATAAGTTATGGACAATATCTATTGATAATACTTCTTGTAATGATGTTGCTGTTAGGATGTTGAAAGATAATATTTCTTACAAGCATAATCTTGGACTTAATGGCAAGTTATTTCATGCGAGGTGTTGTGTACATATATTGAATTTGTTGGCGCATGATAGATTGCCTGAGATTTTAGATATAATTAAAAATGTGCGTTAAAGTGTAAAATATTTTGCTATATCTGAGTCTCGTAGATTGATTTTTAGTGAAAAATAATTAAATTTGCCTTAAAAAAACTTATTTTGAATTGTGGCATAAGGTGGAATGTAACCTATTTTATGTTATCAGCTGCATAGGAGTTTAAGGATGTATTCCCCCTATATTAACAAAGAGATTCAAATTACACATTCTTGCCTACTGAGGAAGATTAGTAAAAGGCGAAGGAAGTCTGCTATTTCCTTGAAAAATTCAATGAAGTTACAAATATCATTTTGGGTACTGAATATCCAGCTTCAAATTTATTTCTACCTGAACTTCATTCATTTAAGAAATTATTAAATGAAGCATAAGAGAGTGGGGATTTTTTTTATGAAAGCCATGGTTCATAAGATGAAGGGTAAGTTTGACAAGTATTGGGATGATTGTAATTTGTTGATCTTTATAGCAGCTGCATTAGGTCCAATGAATAAGATGAAGTTGATTGAGTGGTGTTTTCCAAAGATTTATTCTAAATCCGATGCTATTAAGCAAATTACCACTGTGCATGAGATATTGCACATGCTTTACAATGACTATGTAGAAGTTTATAAAGCAAAATATATTGAATCATAAGTTAATATTGTTGAAACTCAAAAAGAAGGATTTGGTTGCAGGATGGGTGGAAAAGGAAAAATGAAAGGGAGAGCATAAATTTACATTTATATCAGGAATGTTGATACTGTATTTAAGCAAGTGAAGTTCGAATTAGATGTGTATTTGAAAGAAGGTGTTCACATTTGTCAAGATGATTCAAAGTTTGATGCATTAGAATAGTGGAAGATGAACAACGTGAAATTCAGGAAATTATCAAAGATGTCACATGACATATTATCAATTTCTATCACAACTGTAGCATCTGAATTAATTTTTAGTGTTGGAGGTAGAGCTATTGATCCACATAGAGAGCATCATTAGGAGTTAATATTGTTCAAGTTTTAACTTGTGCATTTGATTGGTTGCATGTTTTCTATGGGATAAAGAGAAAAAAGAAGGTAAATCAAATAAAATTTATATTTTTCTATATAATGGATTAAAAAAAATTAATATTATATAATTAACTTTTATAATTTATTTGTTATTATGACAGGACAAAGAGGATATTCAAGAGTTCATCCTACCTTAATGGTTTAATTCGTTCAGCTTTAATGTTGTGAATTTTCTTGTATAATGCAATATATCTTTTTCTATTTAATTTAATTTTAATAATTTGCTATCATACGTTATTTTTTATTACTGAAATTTTACTTTGTTGGAGTTTTATTTTATAAGGTTGCACAGTATCAAAGTTTAGTTTTTTTCCCCACGTCAATATTTGAGAAAATAAGGACTACTCAAGATGGATTTATTTAGTTTATTTTGAAGTTCATTTTGATTTTGATTTTTTATATTGGAGTTATATATTTTTATTTGTTTTATGTTGTTTAGTTATTTTTGTGATCTTCATTATGATATGTTGCAAGTTGTTGTATCTATGATGTGATCTATTTTTATTCATTATATCACTAATTACTATGATGATCTAAAAGTAGACTGATTGATTTTTAAATCAAACCCTATTTGAGCTTTTTATCGAGCTCTATTTGAGCCTTTTATCGAGATCGCAAATGAGCCTTTTACTAAGCTCACAAACTAGCCTTTTATCGAGCTCGCGAATGAGCCTTTTATTGAGCTCGCAAATGAACCTTTTATCAAGGTTGCAAACGAGCCTAAACGAGTCATTAACAAGCTTGTAATAAATCGAGCTTGAGCTAAGCTCGTTTATTATATAAAAAAGCTTTTAGCAAGCCAAGCTCGAATAGAGCTCGAACACAATATATCTCAATCAAGCGGAGCTCGAGCTCTACAATTCGAGCTCGAGCCTGATTAATTTTTATGAGTCAAGCCTAAGCTTTTCAAAGCTCGGCTCGGCTCAGTTCAATTACACCCCTGGTGATTTTAGGGATATAGGGGAAAAGAGGCATAAAATGGTACGACATGGTATCGTTTGAACATTTACAACAGATTAGCAACGGGAAAAAAAATTTGTCGCTAATCAAACAAATTTCCATTACAAATATGTCGCAAAGATATTAATTTTATTTCAGTCTCTAAATCCATCTGTAACACATATCATTTGCGACCAACTTATGTTCCATCACAAGATTCATCACATAAGCCTTGTTTTTTTATAGTGTACAAGGAACTCTAGTAAGACCTTGGTAATCCTAAAGGGTCAATAATGCTACCACAATCATGTTTAGGGTTAAAGCTAATAAGTATGAGTAAGTAACACTAGAGGAGTTGCTCGCTTAACATCGAAATGCTAGTTTAACACAGATATGCTTAGCACTAAAATTTCTAATTTATAAATGAAACACGTTAAAACATGTTTAGTGAGTGAAAATAAATTTTTGAAATAACTTATACAAAATTATCAAAGTTGCAAATTAAATTTACCTTGTAAAACGTAAAAAGGGCAAAGTGGACTAGGTGGCAAGTATGCTTCTGTACATAGAGGTTGAAGTATAATTTTTCAAAGAAGACTTAAAATACACTTAAAAATGACTTTAATAATACATAAATAAATATTAGTAGGTTAATTTACAAAAAGATTAAGTGGTGGTACAATGTAAAAATCAAAAGAGTTAAGTAGATCAATGTAGAATTACCAAAAGTTTAAAAGACAAAACCTATCTTAGCTATCAAACTCATCTTAGCCCTACATTTGCCTAAATAGAAATTAGAGAGAGTATAAATAAGAGGTGAACTAGCAGAAATAGGCAACAACTTTTTCATCTCTCATCGAACCTGAATTTGAGCCTAGCCATCCAACTTAGATAACTTTAAACTAAAGCTTGAAAATCTAATTTTATAGCAAGTTTTTAAGTATTCCAACATCTAAAAATCCTTTCTAACACCTCAAGAAAGAGTGTATATCAAGGAGAAAGTATGAAGGTCATGTTTGATTTTGATTTGAATTAGGTTTAGATGTTAGAACCAAGATAATGTGCTATTTAAGTATAGATTGCAGCACATTCTTCATTTTATTTATCTTTAATGTTTTAATTGATTTGATTTTGTTTTAATTGATTTGGGAGGTTGAATGAAATCTTAAGATTTCTAAATATGTGGCAAGAACATGTAATCTAATTTTGGAATCTTAGATTCAAGTTGAATCAAAGTTGAAAAAATGTAGAATTTTGAAAGTAAAAATATTACTTTTACGTCTTTGTTTATGACATAATTTAGAGTAACTTTGAATTAAGTGATTTCTTATTCCAAAAGAGACTTAAATATGTCTAAAATATTCTTTATAAGTAAAAGGAGTTACTATAATGGATACATTTTAAGTTAAGGTACCAAATGTAGGTGTTGTCTAAGTGTGTGCACATGTGTTTGTGTATATACTTTGCTGTTTTGGTTAGGTAATTTATTTTGACCATGATGACATTAAAAATGTAATATTTGAAGTCTATTAATGTGTAAAAGAAGAGTGTCAAGTTAAGGTAATCATAACTGGACAAAAATAAAAGCAAACTTAAGTTAATGCAATGTTAAAATGTGTGTGCAAAAGTAGTGAACTTAGGTGTACATGGTTTTAAGTTTGGAAAATTCACCAATCTATTATGCTATGTTTGTATGCTTGTATGAGATACTTAACATTTGAAAAGTAGGATTTTAAAGTTTGTATAACATGTTGCCTTAAGATGGTAAGGTGATTAACAAAGTATCAAAACTTGGTTTAGGTGTTGAAGTGCTGAAATTTGATGTTGTGTATAAGTTTGAATGTGCTTGGAGTTTAATTTGGCATATGTCATCTTGTTGCCCAAAATTATAAAGACATTAAGAGTGGTATTTAATTATGTATGAAATTGATTTTATTGCAGAAAATGGTTAAGATCTTACATAAAAGGAAAATGGAATGGTAAATGTCAAATTTTTTGCAAATTTCGTGTGTTTGTGTTGCTTTGAAAAATTGGTTTGAAAATTTATATAATTGCTTTCCATTTTGTAATGGTACGTTGGATTTGGAATTTTAATGTTTAATATTTTTTAATATCAAAATATGCTAGAAACCTATATGAATGGTATCAAAATGCAAGAATTGATGAAATTATACTCTTTTAGTTAGAAATCTAACCTTTTGATATGAAAATTAGAAGAAACATGATAGTTTTCTTGATCTTTTGTCAACTCCACATGCACCACGCAAAGGGACCTCAAAACTTTAATGAAAATCTTGAATGATGAAAGTCTTTGTCTTAGGAAAGGTGAAAAGCACATTTACAGGTTTGGATGCAGTTGAGTGGGAAATAGGTTTTGAACTTGAAGATTCTCTCTCAACCAAGCTGCCCCCCTTTTATAGTAGGGCTAGCCGAGCTAGTTTTGGAGGCTGAACTTGGATTTTCAATTTGCCTTAGTCAAAATTTCCTTTTGGTCCCTCTTTTCTCAAAATCATTTTCAATACCCTTAAAACATTTAAATTTCCATTTTAATCTTTAGTTGTCCTTTCAGTTTGATTTTCATATATTCCTCGAGTATTCCATTTGGAAATCATGATTCTAACATCATAGAGGTGTCAGGTGTTATATATATAAGTGTTATACTTTGATTCAAAGTCTTGATACTTTTCCATAATATATCCATAGACGAGATATTGAGTATAATGACAATACTTGAAGGAAATCAAGAGGTAAGTAAAAGATTCACCAGTCCCAAATAAAATAGAGATCATGTTGTATTAAAAACTCAGAAAGAAATCTTTAGCCGAAGTATAGTCCTATCATAAGTAGGCATAGGACTAAATTAGAATGTTGATTCTAATTATCCGAGGATTTTACAACTATTAAACCAAGACACAAAGTGTTACATTTATGTGTGTTCACTAACCGGTCCCAAACCGAGGATCGGACCAAATAGGTCTATTCGGTCTGGTTGGTCCATCATTTAGTTCTTATTTAGTCTCAGTCCAGTCCAGTCTAGACCGATGGATCGAAAAAACTTAAACACACACACTACCTCACCCGTCACCTAAACTCCTTCCTCTCTTTCATCCACTCAAACACATGCACTCAATGACCTAGACGCTTCCTCTCTTTCATCCACCCAAATGAACGCATCTAGTGACCCAGACACTTCTTCTCTTTCATCCACCCAAACGCACACACCCAATGACCTAGACGCTTCCTCTCTTTCATCCACCCAATCGCACGTACCCAAAACGCTTCCTCTCACTTCCTCTCTTTCATCCACCGACTTTATCCATAGAGATGTTTCCACCATTGCTCCTAATATCCACGCCATGTAAAAGCTTCAGTTCCTCGTCCCCATGTCTGGGGTTGTCGTCAACAACATCAACCCCTGCCTCGACTCACTAATCGTTGATTTTTTGTGTACCTATAAAAGCATAGTAGAGAAAAGTGATCCATAGGTGAATACCAAATTAAACACAAAATGGGTATGAATAACAAGACAAAAACAACACAACCCAAGAAAATTAAACAAATGCTAAATCAAAAGGTGAAATATCTTAGGGTTTATAATTGGGGTCATCTTACCTTGATAATCATGAGAGGAAAAAACCTTAAGAGGAGAAGGAGCAGGAGGTTTGTTTTTGAGAGACTGAGTCTGTTGGAGTGAAAGGTGAAGGGGAAGGGGAGAGAGAGAATGTGCAAATAAGAGTGGTGGAGGGAGGGTGAGGAGGGGTGTGGAGAAGGGAGAGGAAAGGAAAGAGAGGAGATATAAGAGAAGTAGGAAATGGGTGTTAATAATAGAAAGAAAAAGGAGAATTTTTTAATTCGGTCCAGTCTGGTTCGGTCTGATTCTTTTCAGTTCGATTTAGGACTGAACCGACTAGTATTCAGTCCGGTCCGGTATGAATTTTTTCGTCCAATTTGGTCTGCTCTGGACTGTTTGAACACCCTTAGTTACATTCAATAAATATTGAATGTAAGAGGTGAAAGGATGTATTTCATGGTAGCCGGTTATAAAAGGGTATGGTTGAATACAATTTGATATTCTAGCACTATGAGAGTCATTATACATAGGTAGATACCTCTCATAATTTGCATATATATTAAATTCATTTAGAATAAATTTATAATTTAAATTTGTTTAAATTACATGTGTGGTGCTATAGTCAATCAGAAGTCCAATGGGTCACACCCATAGAGGAAATGTTGACTAAGGTAAAAAATAACATGATATGTGATGTTGTGGGGTCTAAACATAAGATGTGACCGAACCTAATTAAAAGGAGGAAGATAATTCAAGTATGTTGGATTTAAATATAAGTTTAAAGGATTTTAAAACTAGGCCTTTTAAATAAGTCTTATAATTGGGCCATTTTAATGAGATTAAAAAAAGTCCATACTTGATTTAAGAAGTTAAAATTAGGCTTGTTAGAGTTTAGAAGACCAATAATAATATCTATGGCCACCTAATGAGAACTACAAAAGGTGACACTAAAAACCCTAGCCGCCCCCTCCATCTTTTCCTTTCCTTAATTGTCACTCTTATGGCCTTTGAAGCCTTACTGGTTCATATTAGCTACTCGCATTGAACGTATCCCAAAGGGGATTATTATGATTTACTTCAATCCAATAAAGAAGAAAAGTGAAGAATGTAACTCTTGCACTGAAATTGGTATGTTTGGCCATTCTCTTTTTATTTTTTGCAATGTTGTGTGTGTAAAGATTACTAATGAGATCTTAGAATGTCTAGTTTTCGCAGTCAATTTATGCATATCCCGTAATTAGATCCCAATAATGTAGGGATAGGTCTTCGAGCCCATGTTTTTTTTTTCTTTCTTTTCTTTGGTCAAGCGCTTTCCTCTCCTCCGGTAGCTCATATCTATATTGGTTTAGAGATGTAATTGCATTTCACTCTTTCAAAGTTCCTTTACCGGTTAAGTAGCTCACATAGTTTACCTAAGATTCATATAGGCTATTATGCATTCATGCATCCCTTTTTTCAGTTTATTTTTAGCATTTCACATTAAAAGTTTTAAGCGACAAATCTGTATACACTAACCTATAACCGACGACAGTCTAACAATTTACATGTTTATCTTCAAAACCATTACTTCCTATTGAAACTCCTAGTAACTTATATAATAACTTTTTCATCTTCTCGTGATTCTTGATAGGCATTAGGATTCCAAAATGAGCCGAGACCTCCCTCACACACATACTTTACTTTTTATGTGTGAACATAAACTATTTTGAACCTTATTCGCTTGTAGTTTTATAAACTTTAACTATTTAGCCGTTATCATTACGTGTTTCTTCCACTCGCTTTGCTTTATAATATAACATTATAAGATATTAATTTTTTTTTGTACTACACAAAATAATTAATATTATGAAATAATATAACACTTTTAATATGTTCACATAATCACCTAACTAAAATACTTATCATCCGATGAAAATGATAGAAAATTTTTCAGATAATTATAATTTTAAATTTAAAATTAAAATAAATTTAAAAAAAAAATAACAATAGTGTACAATACATTCATTAATTTTTTTTAATTAATAAAATAATTTATTAATTTAAAATGTTATATTATAAATATTTTTTCAAAATAAAGTTTTGAAAAAAAAGCATACACTATATTTCAAAATTATCATAAAAATGAAAATAAAATTAAAATAGGAAATAAAAAATAACAATTATTAAATGAAGCCAAGTTATGACGTTGGCAGTCACACATGCGCACTTGGAAGGGACCTACGTGGTGAGGGGTGCGTGAGTTCG